>JAGKTI010032474.1:0-11891 GCA_018397915.1 Birgus latro
GCGGGGAGTTCCTTACCACTCAAATTCAAGGAGCTTTTTTTTCCCCCGCTGTTTACCAGAGGGACGCTGGGGTGCCTATTCCAGATATCTATTGCTATTCGGCACTCGGAGAAATTGTAGGCATTATATAGGCATTAGTATATATCTCATAAACACAATGTACAGGATGTAGTCTGATGGAAACGTACACAGCTTCTCACTAGGAATGTCAATTCACATAATGTCTATCCACAGTCTTGTTGTCCCAGACCATGGAGAATCCTTAACATATGATGTATTTCAAACATCCTCATAGTCCAGACAACAAAGAATTTCATGACGTATTCAAACACGTGGAAGTCCACAGGATATCTGTCAGACACTACTACCTCACCAAACATCCTCTCCAATCTGTATATAATGTCGGAGAGCTTCCCTTCAGGTCAGAAAGGGTTAGATAATGCCCGAGAACACAATCAGGGCGGAGGCAGGAGAAGGGGGAGAGAGGGACTACCGAGAAGGCCTGACACTAGGATCATTAGGAGACTTTGGCCGTCATGCTAAGTTACGCTGTAAATCACTATTCAGTATAACTGTACAATAAAACTCCGCAACCCAAGAGTGCTGTAACTCACCTTGTTCATACTACGTCTCACGGCTTTATTCTGGCTGAGCTTAAAGATCCACAATCGACTTACCTATCTCCCTACAAGTATCTATGATCACGCTAGCGAGACTGATGGCAAGCAGTATAAACGAACCAAGTACGATAAACTACGCCATTGAGACTGGCGGCTTCGGTGAACAACAGTACCTTACAACCACGCTGTCTAGAATATTAGAATAAATCAGCGTACGCACTGAGTGCGAGGGTGTAGAGGGGTTGAGTCAGCTATCCCCACAAAGTAAAGAAACTAATTTTGAGGAGAGATATAATGATTAGGTTAGGTTAGGTTAGTGACTAGTCAATATCCTAATCTACTCTAACTTAACCTTACCTACTATATCTGCCCACGAAAGGAGCAAGTTACCCATTAAACTAGTTTTCTATACTTGTGCGAGGATACCTGACTAGACCCCTCCCTCCCCAACAACCCCGCACTCACTGCGTGCGTTGATTGGATTTAATTTCTCCGAGTGCCGAATATACCACCCATGCCACCGGGATAATTGGTTCAGGAAAAAAAAAAAACGGTAGTCGATGATCGCCAACTCTAAGCGGACCAAGCTTTGGCCGACCCGATACAAAATATACGTGGCCAGAGTGAGCTTCGACACTGTCATTTTTTTTTTTTTTAGGTATTCCAGTGCAACATCCCACCCAAGAATCATAGCCCTGGCTTAATGATCTTCGGTGCCTTAGCATTTTGCTCGTCCAACGTCATACTTTTAGCGTTTTTTTTTTCTGCACTTGATGACCGGTGACCCCTGACCTGGGAATATAGGTCTTGCATATACGAAGCACACTTGTAGTATTCATTAACGTCTATAAGCATGCAAGTTTCATTCTGTTTCATCCGCCCACTGCAGAACTAGGGAACTTGAAATCTGTGGAATGGCCCACCAGAGGTACAGTTTCTAGGTGGCGCTGTCAGTGACTGGAAGTGAGTTTCAACACTAAATGTCATTTTTTTCAGGTACTCCAGTGCAACATTCCACCCAATAATCATGGCCCTGGCTTAATAATCTTCGAAGCCTTAGCATTCCATGCGAGCATAGTGATTTTAGTTATTTTCTCCATTTTTGCATTTGTTGACCTTTGACCCCTGACCTGGCCAATGCAGCACGTAGATGTACAGTACAGACTTATAGTACTAGTCAATGTCTATAACCATGCAAAATTTCATTCCATTCCATCGAGCCGCTGGGGAAGTAGGGGGACGTTGTTGAAAACTGATACTGGTTGCCAGGGACACTGAGGCCAATTTTCGCAAGGCTGCCACTGAAGAACTAGAGGAGAGAGAGGAAAAATGGAATGTGCACTTACGATAGGAAAGAACCTCACAATTATGCCTAAAGAAATCAGAGCTTTCTTCACCATTAGTAATGCTCAAGACATGAAATGAATGAAAAAAGCGGCTTTTTGCCATTGCTAGGCAACGAGTAGTTGCCTAGCATCCAAAATCTTGCGGACACAACTAGGTCATAGGCTGGTCATTGTTTCCAACTTTGATCAGAATCGGTTAATTCTGAAGGGTAAAAGTGCCAGCCACAATGAACAAGACAAGCTGGTAGGCTATGATGGCCAGCTGTTAGTATATCGAGCTTTGCCAACAACCGGAAGTGAGCTTCGGCGTGAAAAGTCACTCCTGTATGGCGGTACTGAAGGACAACATCCCACCAAGAATCATGGCTCTGGATCAATAACCTTCAGATCCTTAGCATTTTGCGACAACCTAACTATGATTTTAGTGATTTTCCGCTGAAACGCATCTGATGATGATTGACCTTTGACAAGGCAGATATAGGCCTTGCACATACGAAGCACACTTGTAGTACTCATTAACATCTACAAGCATGCAAACTTTCATTCAATTCCATCCACCCACTGCAGAGCTAGGGAACTTGAAATTTGCCAAATGGCCCACCAAATGGACAACTTCATACACCCAAGAACCATGGCCCTGGCTTAATAATCTTCGGAGCCTTGGCATTTTGCGCGTGTATAGTCGTGATTTGAGCTATTTTCACCATTTTTGCATTTGATGACCTTTGACCCCTGACCTGGTCAATGTAGCACATAGGTGTACAATAGAAAGTTGTAGTACTAGTCAATGTCTATAAGCATGCAAAGTTTCATTCATTTCCACTGAGCCACTAGGGAAGTAGGGGGGGCATTTTTTAAAACGGGTACTGGTTGCTTGGGGCGCTGAGGCCAATCTTTGCAGGATTGCTACTCGAAAACTAGAGGAGAGAGAGAAAAATGATTGGCACACTTCCAATGGGGAATGATTTCAAGATTACTCCTAAAGAACTCAGAGCATTCTATGCCCATTAGTACTGTTTTTACAGCTCAAAACGTGGAAAGCACGAAAAAAGCGGCTTTTGGCCGTTGCCAGGCAACGAGTAGTTGCCTACCAACCAACACCTTGTGGACACAACTAGGTCATAGGCTGGTCATTGTGTCCAAGTCTGGTCGGAATTAGATAATTCTGAAGAGTAGAATTGCCTGTCACAACTAAACAAGAAGCCAAGCAAGAAAATGTGACTAACGATAAGGGCAGCATAAGCTGGCCAAAAGAAAGACCAAAAGAAAGAAAGGAAGCAAGAAAATGTGATAAAAAAAAAGAGGAAAGCAAGAGCAGAAAAAAAAAAAAAAATTGTTTCTGTCCCGTCGGTCGCAAAATAGATGACCATTTCAAGCCACCTTATACCACTGTGAAAGCTCTAGCATACGGCTATAGATCTGTTTTCACCTGACAGCGCCGGGTCAATCACACAACCTGAGTTTAATGAGCCTTAGATATAGCGCAAAATTTAGTCCCAGGTTACTAGTCAAAACAACTCTCCCCTCAGAGTACATTTGGTCATTAACGGAGCTGAAAGGGGTTTGGGATTTTCGTCATAAAAACAAAAGTGCTGCTGTGCTTAGCTACATCCTTGGATTAGTGTCTTAACTTCTCTGTCGAGGAACAGTTCACATGAAAACTATACTCATATACTGACACTGTCTATATTGTTACGATACAACTGCAGCCAAAAGTTTTGCATTTTCACAATGAACACAGTTTGAATATGTGGATATATATTTTTTTCAACAAATATAGCTTGATTTTCAGCTGTACATTGCACGGCCATATTATTCCATTCCCAGTTAATTTTAAGCTTTTACTGGTTCTTTGGATCCAGTGTGTATTTAACTTAAAAGCAGGAGTGATTTTTCTCTTAGACTGGGAGACTGCCGTCACTCTGCACGCCTTAAGGGAGAGGTTGTCATATTTAGCACAGAAAAGGCAGTTCACAAATACATAAGTGTCCATCAGTTACTTTAGCTGTCTTTTCTTGCACCTCTTACCAAACCAAAGCTCGTATTCTCGGCAGTTAAGGTAGCTCCCTAACACCTCTTCCTTACCCATCTATTCTTGGGTACAGTTGACTAATATTGTTGTATAATTTTTTTTATTTAGAGTATGGTGATGTCAGACTGATTATAGTAACACAGAAGACGGCAAGGTGTAACAGGGAAAATAAATCACTAACAAAGAGGTGTTAGAGAACTTCCCTAACCGACGAGAATACGGGATTTGAATTCGAGGTGCCCACTGTCCTTCAATAGCTTCATCAAGATATAATTACAATACAGTGTTACCTGTATCATTCTTGCACAGCCACCAGTCAGTTATCTCGCCAGTCGATTGTACCGTCAGTCACCTCAGCTGACAACGTGGATAGTTCCATGGCCCCCACACCCCTCGACCCACGGCCTGTCAAGAAATTTATTCAGAAAAAGCTACAGTAAATCCCCTATATAAAGGACTGACACCAGTAAGCTTTGCTGGAAAAGTAAGGGGTATGTGAATAACACTAATCTGTATATATACAGGAGCCACGTTGTTTGTTTGTTTGTCCTTCAATCACGCCCAAACCATGGGTCAGAGACCCTCAGATTCATATATATTCTGAATCAGGGTGGCCCAAGGATGGTTTTGGGGGGTCTAAATTCAGATCTGGGTCATTCCACGTCACTGGTAGTGTTCGCCTTTTTGGCCCGGGCAACGCCAGGTACCCTTGCAGCCCAGTTTTTGGCATCGAGACTCACATGACCTCCAGTTCGGATATACGCTATGTGAGGTTGACCTCCGAGGTCATTTGAGGTCACTGGTTGGAGGTCATTTCAAGTCACCGCTAATACACGCTTGAATGACTAGACCCAGCATCCCAATTTTTGGCACGGAGACTCACATGTCCTCGCAGCTGACCTCCTAGGTTATTTGAGGTCACTGGTCGGAGGTCATTTGAGGTCACCGGTAATATCAAACAAGTGCGCACAAATACTGCGTTAGTCTGAATAAGCTGATATAGAAAGTTCCTGGACCTCTTATAATCCCTCTTCATACATGGTCTTTCTCGAGTAGAAAGAAAGACTGAACTAGAACAAATAGGTTTAGAGTGTTCGCCTTTTTGGCCCGGCAACGCAGGGCACCGCTGCTGGTAAACAGATATATTAAAGAGAATCGGAGAAGTCTTAAGTCCGACACTGATGAACCGGCCATTTCACCGGTGGCCGGACCTGTGACATCATCATGTAGAGGAAAGATGCTTCATTTAGACAAAAAGAAGAAGATAAAGAAGAAGGAACAAACAGCTCAACATCCACAAACACCAGAGAGTCTCAGGGCCGTAGATATGACTTGCCCTGTGGCTTTGACCTTCAACAGATTACTCTCTAAATCGGATCACTTAATTCTTGCCTAAATCCTTCCGCCAGCCTTGGTTCAGATCAGACCCAACTGCTTAGAGATGACTCGGCCCAGTGACCATGATTTGTTTTTATCTCTTCCTGTGAGTTAAACTTTTGACTATTCTCAAAATCAAACTCTTAATTTTGTTTTAACCTAAACCCTTCCAATAAATTTAATCTACATCGAATAAATAATGTTTAAATTGACAGTGTCATGTGACTTTGACCTACTAAAAAAAAAGAGAGGGAAAAAAAAAAACATTTTGGGTGATCCTCAGCTCATCTGCTGGGTTTGATCCAATTCTGATCGAAACAATTTTGGTTATTTAATTTACATACAGACACATGTGTTAAACTTTTACCTTGCCTTGCGGCCTGGACTTTCTCTCATAATTGAATCCCATTGTTCTTGCCTGACCCTTAACACTTCAAAAAGTTAAATATAAACTGTATAAACACGTTCATTGACCTTGCCCTAAGACTTTCACCTCCGACCTATTGTTTCCACAACAGTAAGTTTACTCCGTCGATGACCTTCACTCAGTCCACCAAGTTTGGTTAAAACCGGATTCAAGCTGGTTGAGTTTATTTGCTAACAGTCACACACACGGGTCGAACTTGACCTTGCCTGTGACCTTGACCTTTGACTGAGTGTTCTCAGTATTGAAATTCAATTCATTCTTGCTTAACCCTCAACCCTTCCCCCAGGTTTGGTCAATATTGGGTAAAAACTGTCTAAGTTAATATTGCCGTGTCAGCCTTTGACCTAGTCTTGTGACCTTGACATTTTGACCTACTGTTCTAAATACAGTAGGTTTCCTCACGGCCTGTCTTCCAATCCTTCCACCAATTTTCCTTGAAATTGGATATAATCTGTTTGAATTATTTTTTAACACACACACACACACACACACACACACACACACACACATAACAGTACCCGCACTCGCTTCGCAAGTCACGGGTATAAGGCAGTAATACGAGCTATTGCAAATTAAAGGAAACTCAGAATGATTGGTTACGAGAAGTCGGCCACTTTAAAAACTGTGGAAGACGATCGTAATTGGCGGGAAAACAGGCTGACTTTATCCCTCTGCGCCCTGCCGGCCTCTCTTTTTTGGTGACTTTTTGAAAATATGACCAATAGTAGCCAGTAAGATGCGACTCACATATGGAAACACCAAGAAACTAGAAAGTATAAGAGATAAAGTGACAGGTAATGCTAGAAACGCTCCTTTTTAGTTATGCCATCTGAACAACATGAGTATTTTATATATATAACCAAAGCCCATTAATGACGGTTAACCAATACTCCTGGCATTGAACTTTTGTGGTCTTTCTCTTGCCAATACCACATGATATACACCGAGTAACACCAGGGAACTATGGTGGTTGATGACCTGCCTGAAATCTCTGGTATTTTTCCTCCAGCACGATGTAACTGACTCGAGAACCTGTGAAACGGCGGGTTCCCCAGATATATACTGAACAGCATTTTTCACTTACACCTTACTCTTTCATCTTGGTGTGTCATTTGTGAGTAACACTCACCTGTTGCTGTTAGTTGTACAGTCAAAGAAAAAGAGTCGTGTCGTGAAATTTGGTGAAAATAACTGCTGAAAGACTATAGTTTTGGAGAGGTCTGCTTTGTGTCGAACGGACGGTTGGTAGCACTGACTTGAGTTGCCATTTGCTCCAGATGACCGTCCTGTGGATGTAAGCATATTGTTTGTAACTAAACGAAACTAATCTACATATTAATTCTTTCTGACTGCTGGTCTCTTCAGTATAGCATCTTTTCTTTTTTATTACCCCGTCCTCAACGTTACAATTTAGTTCAATAAATGTTATAGTCCAACCACTGTATGAAGGCAGTTTGGGTGGGGTCATCTCCTGTGTACCGTATGCCACTTTTTCACCCATGGGATATCAAACTCTCCCGCTATGTCCGTCTCTTGTTAATTATCAGCACCGTCCTACTCAAGTTAATTACCAACACCGTATATATAAGACTAAATAAAGAGGAAATGAGAGTACTAAAGGAGAAGAGGGACGAAGCAAAAACAAAGAACGAGGAAAGATCAGAGGAAGAGTAAATTTGATTAGAAAGTAACTGAATTGCAGGTACGAAAGTGGTAGGTAACCAACAGGGAATAAAAGGAAGGACGATGGAAGACTCAAGCTATGGCAAGTATGTAAACAAGATGATTAAGTTGACGCACTCAGCTGTAGATGAAATGGTGTCTAAATAATTAGAGATGGAAGACAATACCGAAGAAAAGGAACCACATATTATTGGCCTAACGGAAACAAATTAACCTCAAAGACATCAAACGATAACCTACACTTAGAATAATACAATGTTAGAGGACAAAATTTAAATGTTATATACAGAAAATTTTGTTATTTTTATGAAATAGGAGTCCAAAATTACATTTCTCAGCACAAAGAAACAGAGATGAAATTAAAGAACTAGTTAAATACAGAATGTAAAAAATCAAAAGCAAAAAGAAATTTGCTGTGGAACAAATACGGAAGCCACAATAGTGAGAAGGCAAAATAAACAACTATAAACAGGCAAGAAATGATTATACAAGGATAAGGAGATGCTTAAAGACAGTTTGAAGAGGGCATTACAAAAAAAAAGTAGTGATCAACCTAAGCAATTTTACAGCTACATCCGAAACAAAACCAAAGTTAAAAATAAAATACAGTCCATTGCGGACGAGGGGATCATCTATACACAAGAGAAAGATATTTGTGAAGCACTAAATAAAAAATTCCGATCAATTTTTAAAGAAGAAAATAATTTTGAAAGAGATGATATGGAACATGCATGCCCACACGTTACCAGATATACAAATATCAGCAAAAGAAGTACAGGAAGAGTTAAGTAAATTAGACAAAGGAAAAGCAAATGGTCCTGACGAAATTTCAGTTTGGTGCTACATGAATGTGCGGAAGAGTTAAGCAGACCATTAGATTTAATATTCAAGGAATCCGTACGTCGAGGTAAACTACTTGATATTTGTTCCCCTATTCAAGAGCGGGAAAGACAGAATCCACTCAGCTACGGACCAGTATCACCGACCAGTGTTGTAAGATACTAGAGAAGCTGGTAAGAAACGTTTGGGTAAACCATCTAGAAGAACACAGTATGATAACAGAAAGGCAGTTAGGTTTTAGACCGAGAAAATCATGTGTTACTAATCTATGAAGCTTACTGTGATAGAGTTGCAGAAACATTATAGAAAAAAAGAAGGATGGGTGGACAGTATCTATTTAGATTTCAAGAAAGCATTTGACGGAGTACCGCACCAAAGACTTTTATGGAAACTGTACCATCAAGGGGGTATTAAAGACAACCTGTACTGTTGGATGCAGGATTTTCTCAGAAAAGGGGAACTGAGAAAAGTACATGGAGGGAGGTGACTAGAGAAGTCCAACAGGACTCAGTGCTGCCACTGGAAATGGAAGCTATCTAAATATGTTTGCTGATGATGCAAAAATACAAAGAAAAATTAATACACAGACTCTTGCAGAAAGCTACAAGAATTCAGTAAATCTCATGAAGGGGGCAATAAATGGCAAATAGAATTTAATGTGGACACGTGTCATTTAATTAAGTTCGGTAAAAATAAAAAAAAAAAGGCCAGATTGGGATTATAAGTTAGGAAGCTCAACCCTGCACATATCAGAAAGGGAGAAGGACCTAAGAGTGATTACCAGTCACAGATTATCTCCGGCTGACCACATCAGTGAGAAGGTACTTAATGCGTATACACTGCTTGCTAATATGAGAATAGCATTCACATATATAAATGAAGAAATGCTGAGAGAGATAATAACATCATTCATCAGACCAACCCTGGTGTATGCATCAGTAGTCCGGAGTCCTCATCTCAAAAAACACATAAATATGACTGAACAAGTACAAAGGGCCGCTACAAGATGGGTACCTCGCTTAAGGGATCTAAGCTACGAAGAAAGACTAGAAAAACTGAATCTACCAATACTAAAGGAGAGAAGGAAAAGAGGAGACATGATTATGCTATATCAATTCTTCTCAGGGAAAGAGAAAAGAGACATAAAAGATTATATAACCTATGGGGAAGCATCAGCAAGAGGTCACTGCAAAAAAAATACATAAAAAGACAGGCGACAAAGACGCAAGGAAATTCAGTTTCCCAAATAGGGCAATGGATCAGTGGAATGCACTACCTAGTGAAATCGTGTGTGCCAAAACAATACATAAATTTAAGGACATGTATGAAAAAATGGTTTCATATACGGGACAGTCAGAGCTTGACTTCTTCATGTAAAGCCAGAATTAGGTAAGAACAATTAGGTACAATAATAGATAAGAACACAAAGGAAGTCGAGGTCAGCCTGCATACACAAATCACTGGAAGTTCCACACAGAGAGCACTGACAAAACACTATAGGGATCCGGGTAAAAGATGCCCACAAAAGACAGGACGCTGATTCACAAACACATTTACTATATATTCCACATCGTAGCTAAGATATATATATTTTGCAGAATGGACAAAGAAGAGTGAATGATCAACGTGTACTTACACTGGATGAGTGGATGATTTGGTGGGTGGGTGGGTGAAGATGGGTCCACTAGCGAACAGGTCCATGGGTTAAACAGGTCCATGGTTGAAACAGGTCCATGTGGGAAAATGGGTGTACGGGGAATACGAAATGTGTCCAGGTGGAAACGTAGGCCCAATTAGAAGAAAAGGTCCGGGAAGAGGAACATTGACCCATGTGGGGATTCGATATCACAGGGGGAGAGAATGAGTCCATAGTGATTAATAGGTCCATGGGAAAATAGGTCCATGGAGGGAAAACAAATCCTGGGAGAAAATAAGTCCATGGAGGGTTAATAGGTCTATGGGTAAATAGGCCCTGAAGGGAAAATAGGTCTACTGGGAAGAAATAGGTCTATGAGGCAAAAAAATGTCTATGGGAGAAAGACAAACTAATCTATGGGCAAAATAAGTCCATGAGGGACAGTAGGTCCCTGGGGAAAGTAGGTCCCTGGGAAAAGTAGGTCCCTGGGGAAAGTAGGCCCCTAGGGAAAGTAGGTCCCTGGGGAAAGTAGGTCCCTGGGGAAAGTAGGTCCCTGGGGAAAGTAGGTCTCTGGGGAAAGTTGGTCCCTGGGGAAAGTAGGTCCCTGGGGAAAGTAGGTCCCTGGGGAAAGTAGGCCCCTAGGGAAAGTAGGTCCCTGGGGGAATTAGGTCCCTGGGGAAAGTAGGTCCCTTGGGAAAGTAGGTCCCTGGGGAAAGTAGGTTCCTGGGGAAAAGTAGGTCCCTGGGAAATGTAGGTCCCTGGGGAAAGTAGGTTCCTCGGGAAAGTAGGTCCCTGGGGAAAAGTGGAACAATGGAGGACAATAGGTCTATGTAGGAAAATGGGTCCATAGGTTGATAATAGGTTCATAGGGAAAAACAGGTGGTGGGGAGATGACCCCTACAGGGTGTAGATGAAGACAGGCTTATGTGGTAGTATAATACTAGAGAAGATACGATCATGAGAGAGTCAATGGTAACACTGTCAACACTCGGGCTCCTATAACTCATGCTTAACTGAATGTAATGGTCTGGCGTCAGCTGGAATGCGGTACTAGAGCTGTCACCACAATAGTGTCTCTTTCAGGCTCTAGGACTCACTCTTGCTTGTGTGAAGTTATCTGGCTTTAGTAGGACTAAAATACCAGAGCTCTCCCGACCACGAGAACTCCCATTTGTTCTCGTTACTATTGTTATTGGAGGTTCACTTATAACAACTCCATCTGATACGCAGAGCAGCACATGTCTCTTTCTTGTCGCTGGGGAAGGACTAGTGGAGAACCGTGTATGAATGGGTGTTGTAGGAATGGTGGCTTGAATGTAATGAAGGTTTGTTTCAGACGTTACTTTCATATGCATAATGACCCAGTCAGCAACAGGGTTGCTATGCACTACAACCAGAATAAAAGTTGTTGCCTGATGGTGATGGCGATAGAGGCATACTTGTACGTTGCCGCACACCCCCTCCTCTCTGCTTCCATCCCTTCCCCACTCCTATCCCTTTCCCTCAACTCTTCTCTGCCTTCAGCCTTTCCTCTACCTCTTTGTCTCGTCCTCTCTGCTTTAGATATAGTCATAGTCCTTGTAATAAACAACCCCGAAAGGGCCTTTTGCTCTGAAGCTGCTTGCTCCCTTTGTACTCCTTTTGCCTTCCTTTGTACTTTTCTTTGCATCTGTCCTTTTCATCTCTGTTCTTCTCTTCCCCCACTATTCCTATTTATTCCTCTCTACCTCCAGCTCATCCTCTCTGCTCTTCTTTACCACCATTCCTACCTCTCTGCTCTTCTCCTCCTCCAACCCTTCCTCTACTCTTCTCGACCACAATCCCTTCCTCTCAACTCTTCTTTACACCCATCCCTTCCTCTCAACTCTTCTTTACACCCATCACTTCCTCTCAACTCTTCTCTACACCCATCCCTTCCTCTCAACTCTTC
>JAGKTI010032475.1:0-11890 GCA_018397915.1 Birgus latro
CTTCAGGGCGGCTAGTGGCCTGCTCTGCCTCTGGCCTGACGTGACTTATGGCCGGTGTCTGGGTTGCACAGGGGATAACAGCTTCAGTGCGGCTGATGGCCTGCTCTACCTCTGGCCTGCTCTACCTCTGGCCTGGAGTGACTTATGACCGACGCCTGGGTTGCACAGGGGATGACAGCTTCCATGCGGCTAATGGCCTGCTCTACCTCCGGCCTGGCGTGACTTATGGCCGACAACAGGGTTGCACAGGGGAGGACAGCTTCCGTGCGGCTAATGGCCTGCTCTACCTCTGGCCTGGTGTGACTGGCCGACGCCTGGGTTGCACAGGGGAGGACAGCTTCCATGCGGCTAATGGCCTGCTCTACCTCCGGCCTGGTGTGACTTATGGCCGACGCCTGGGTTGCACAGGGGACAACAGCTTCCGGGCGGCTAATGGCCCGCCTTACCTCTGGCCCGACGTGACTTATGGCTGACGTCGGTAAGGCACAGGAGGTGGGAGCCCTGGTGCAGCTAATGGCCCGTACCGGTGAGCTGGGAACACTAGCAGCAGAGGGACGGACTGTGGCCGATCCTGCCTCGTGCCCAGTACGGCTTATGGCCGGTACTGTGGTGCTACTCTGGGGGGAATGCCTACAGGAGACGGACGACTTATGGCCAGTCCTGCCCGGCCAACACGCATCCGTGTTGTGGCCCTGTGACGGGGATGCAACCGGGGAATGGACTGTGGCCGGTTCTGCCCCGTACCCGGTACGACTATGGCTGATACCGCGGTGTTGCATGGAGTTGTAAACTCCACCCCTTACCTGTTGAGTGGAGCTCCAGCCGGAGACTAGGTGCCGGCGACTGCTACCTTTCCGATAGGGCCACCACCTGGGCGCAAGAGGGGCGCCGGGAAGTGACATAGGTACGCCGTTCCTGTTCCCATGCGCTCTGTGTCAGCGGCAGTCCCCCGGTGGTACTGGGGGGTTGGGGGTGCTGGTGTCGTCTGCTCCGGCTGTCGTGTTGTTTGTGGCTCCAACCCCTAACTCCTATATTTCACCACCCTCCTCGGTAATGAAGTCACGACCCCGTGACTGGAGGTGGTATAGGTTGGCGTTGGTCGTCCGGTGGATAGGATCGATGTGGCTCAGGAAGGTCGTCCGGTGGATAGGATCGATGTGGCTCAGGAAGGTCGTCCAGTGGTCAGTGACCACATTGGTGTTCAGTTGGTGGGCATAGGCGACCCGTAGAGTGGAAGGGTGGTTTGTCTGCTGGAGAAGTCGCAGCAGGTGTTGTGTGCTCCTTACACGTAGGTGTCGCCCGAAGGTGGGAATCTAGGTGATTCTTGTGACACGCATGGTGGTGGTGGTGGTGGTGGTGGTGTCTTGGAAGCGAATGCTGGCTAGAGGCAGCCCGGTGCGGTTTATATTGCCGGTGGAGTGTGGGTGCGGTGTTCCCCTGGTAATGCAGCAGGGCGGGTTCTTCCATGCGAGATGCGGTGTAGGAAGGGTTATCGGGGTGGTGTTGGGGGGTGGGGTGGGCGGTTAGTTGTTACTGGGTGAATGGGTGGGTGTAGGGGTTGAGGTGTAGCGAGCTGGTGGGCGTGAGATACGCCCGGAACGGGTCATGGTGGTGGTTAGTCGTGGAGTGGACGGCGACGAGGAAAGGGAAGGTAGAGTGGGGGCGGGCGGAGTGCGGAGTGGCGTGGTGTGGTTGGTTGCCGGGGTTGGCAGGGTAGTGGTTAAGCTGGGCACAGTGCGCGGGGAGGCCGGTGTGGAATTTCCGGTAGTTGTGCATTGAGCACGTGGAACGGGTGGCATGGCGTCGGCGGGGGAGCGTGGTGGTGGGGTTAGTGTAGTGCGCGGGCGTGGTGCAGGAGTTTCAAGTGGTGAGGGGGTGGTGGAGACTGATGGGGAAGGGGATGGGGATGAATAATATGTAAAGGGCTCTTCATGGGGAGCGGGCAGTGTTGAACTTGTTTGAGTGGTTGAGGCGGGAGCGGCGGGGCGCATGTGGCGATTCCTGTAGGTGCGGGATGTCCCGTGGTAGTCAATGACGACTTGGAAGGGGTTGGGGACTCTTGTGACGGTATAGGGCCCCATAAAACGAGGGGCAACCTTATTGAGGGTGGGAAGACAAGCCACGATAACCTCGTCACCTGGTTCGTAAGGGTTAGCAGAGGAGGAATCTGTCTGAGCATCCTGGTGTCCGCGCAGGTGTTGTAGGCAACGCTTCAGGTGATATAGGGGGTCCGTGAGTGGGGAATGAGCGGGGGGTTGGAGGTGTTGTCGGAGAGGGAGGAGGAGAGGCGCCTCTCCGAATACCCGCTCGTGGGGGGTGATGCTGTCATCGCGTGGGCAGGTGTTCTTCCCCCATTGGACAATTTTGATGTGGGCAGGCCATTCTCGGTCCTGGGTACTTTGGATTTGGGTTCTGACTTGGTTTAGTAAGGTCCGATGGCTCCTTTCGCATACCCCATTTCCTTGGGGCCAGTAGGGGGAGGAGTGGGAAATGGAGAACCCGAATATGATGGATAGTTCTTTCCATATTTGTCCCGTAAATTCTGGGGCATTATCGGAGTGAATGGCCTGGGGAACGCCAAAGTAGGGGAAAACGTGGCGCATGAGGGCGTCGGCTATGGCGACGGCAGTGTGTTCCTTGGCCGGGCAAGCGATCAAGAACTTGGAATAAACGTCGACAATGTATCGGTAGCCGGACTTACGTGGCAGGGGTCCGACAACGTCGACAGACAAAAGCTGCCAGGGTTTGTGGGTGGAGATTTTGCCAGTAGGACCCGCCGTACGGGTGATGTCTTTCCCTAAGTAGCATGCTCGACACGCCTGGGTGACACGCTGGGTGAGGGTAGCGGGGTTGGGAGCCCAATAAAGGTTGTTGAAGACCTGAGTTAAGCCTCTTCGTACCCAGGTGGATCCCATTGTCCGAGTGGAGGTGAGTGAGGACGCCCACGCCGGAGTCCGGATCAAGGGCAATGTGGCCCGATGGCGTGAAGAGTTGGTCCCCTTGCAGGTGGAGTTTTGCGAATAGATGCTGGGGAATCCAGGAAGGTCGATCTCGATTTTGCCAGTGCTGGATCAGCTCGGACTGAGGGAGGAGCGATTGTACTGGCAGGCGGGAGAGGGCATTGGCGTTGGTGTGCAATTTCCCTGGCCGGTAAGCAATCTCGTAATCAAACTCCTCGAGCGCTTCGCGCCAGCGGAGGAGTTGGGCGTTGTGGGTGGCTGATTACCGGAGCCATTGAAGGGATTGGTGGTCCGTGATGACAGTGACCCTGGTGCCAGATAGGTAGGCCCTGAAGTAATCGAGGGCCCAGACGATGCCCAAACGTTCGCGCTTGTTAGCGGCGTAATTTCGTTCGGCAGGGTTTAGGGTGCGGCTGGCGCAAGCTATGATGTGCTCGTGCCCCTCCTGGACCTGGGCCAGGATGGCGCCTATGGCTACCAGGGAGACGTCGGTATATAACCTGAAGGGGAAGTCGTAGTTAGGGAAGGCGACAATGGGGAAGGAAACAAGCTTCTCCTTCAAGGAGTGAAACGCGGCGACTCGGTCGTTGCTCCAGACGAAGGGCTTGCCTTTCTTAGTGAGGTCATGGAGTGGTTTCGCAAGGTCGGCGAGTCCTTTAATGAACCGCCGGTAGTACAACGTGAGCCCCAGGAAGGCACGGACTTGGTGGACGTCTTGGGGAAGAGGTTGGTCGGCGATGGCTTTCAGCTTCTCGGGATCTGGAGAGATGCCTTTCTCTGAGACGATGTGTCCTAGGAAAGGGACAGAGTGGGTGGCTGGGACACATTTAGTGGGCTTGAGTTTCAACCCAGCCTGGCGTATTCGCTGAAACACCTGTCGGAGGCGGTGCAGGTGATCAGCCCACGTTTTGCTATAAGACAATAACGTCATTGAGGTATGTCAGGCAGACTTCCCAGGTCAGACCGCTGAGGACGGACTCCATGAGGCAGGAGAAAGTGGCCGGGGCATTGCATAGCCCAATGGGGAGAACATTAAATTGATAAAGTTTCCCATTACTTGTGGTGAAAACTGTTTTCTCTTGATTTCGGGGGTGGACGGGGACCTGCCAGTATCCTGACTGGAGGTCCAGCGTGGAGAACCAGGTGGAGCCATGTAGGGAGTCGTCTATCCGGGGGAGAGGAGTGGCATCTTTGGTAGTTACGTCGTTCAGGCGACGGTAATCGACGCAGAAGCGCTGAGTGCCGTCCTTCTTCCGAACCAAGACAACAGGGGAGGACCAGGGGCTGGTAGAGAGTGTTATGATGCCGGCGTCCAGCATTTCTCAAACTTGCCTGTCCTCTTCAGCCCGTTGGTGTGGGTTCTTCCGGCGAGAGGGTTGCTGAATGGGGGGCCCAGTGGTATGAATTTCATGGGCTAGATATGTCATATGCCCCAAGTCGGCGGGCCCGGTCGAGAAAAGGTCTTGGTGTTCAAGTAGTAGATGGTGTAGCGTCTCGGCTTGATGTGGAGATAAGTGTTCAGGCAACGGAGGGAGGGGAGAAAGGTGTGATTCTAGGGGTGGGGTGTCGCACGGCTCTGCTGGCTCTAGGTCGCCGACCAGGAGTCCCCTTGGCAGAGTGAGGGGCGTAGCCGCCAGGTTCGCCACTTTGACAGCATTAAAGTGGGGCGGAAGGAAAGTCGGCGACATTAGGCAGGCAGCGAGGGGCCCGGTGGGGACACTTGGGGAAAATAGGGAATGGGTCCCTGTGGGCTTATTGATTTTTAGCCACGCTTCGTGGTGGGGAGGAATGGTGAGGGAGGACGCGACGGTCGTGGGGAAGATGGGGCTGGGAGGAGCCGGGGCAGTAGGAGGGGGGGGGTGTCGTCCTGCCTTGTGCAAGTACAAATGACTTGGGGCTTTTGGGGAGGCTGTTGAAACTGAAGTCACCTCCCGTGGCAGTCTATGTGCGTGTGGAGCTTTTGCAGCAGGTCTAGCCACAAGTAACCATCATAAGTACGGCAGGACGAGTCTAAAATGATGAAGGGATGACAGGTGGAGGCTCGTTGATGCGTCGTAGTTTGTAGGGCCTGAGTTTCCCCACGAATAGGCAGGGGGCCTTCCCCCGCGTCTATGAGGCGGGCTGAAGTGGGGAGAAGGGGCCCAAAAACCTTCTTGTGGCGGGAGTAGAAGTGTGTATACAAACAAGACCTGGCGGCTCCCGTATCTACCAGAAGTCTTGCCTTGACCCCCTGTAGTTTCATCTTATCATAGACCGGGGGTCGGTACTTTGTAGAGGTGGCCCCCGCCATCATGGGGAGGTGCGGGGGCGGTCCTACAAATCCAACGCCAGCTCGAGGGCTGTGTTGGTATCAGCCTTCTCTGGTTCGCAGCTGGTGTCAGGTTCCTCAACGAGGGGGAGTTGGGGGTTAGCAGGGCCCTCATCTACTGCCAGCATTGGGTGGCGCCTCGGTGGGTCGGCTCTCAATCTGCGGGCCACCTTCAGTTGTTCACGTATATCGTGAAGTGGGCAGCGGCTGTTACAGGCTGTGAACTCCCACGGATTGATATTGATAAGATTTGTACTATCTTTCTGGGGCGGCCGCTTCCTGGAGGGGTGGGCTCTTGGGAGAGCCGAGGTGGAGGTGCATCGCAGTGGGGCTGGAAAGGGTTGGGGCGGCATGGGGGAGGGTTTCGTTGGGAACCGGCTCATGACCCCGATGTGTTGCGTGTCGGGGCGTGCTGCAAGAAGACGGCGAATGAGCTGGACATCACGGTCCAAATTTCCTGTCGGGTCATGGATAGTAAAATGTTCCTTAACCGTGAGCGGAAGGACTCTGAGCAGAGCGTTGAATATATGCTCATCCCGGGTATTCATTTCGGCATCCGGGTATGCAGCGGTGACGAGTCGCCTAGCTTGGACCAACGTGTTGTCCAAATCCCCGTCATATTTTAGGGCATTTAGTTGTGAAACTGCGACAACTTTCTCTAATGACGGGGTGATAGCGTCTGTAACTATTTTTGTAAACCTGGCCCATGTGAGATCTGGGACTATTTTTGGTGCTATACTAGATACCGCCTTTCCCAGGTAAGGTAGAGTTTTTTTTTTTTATGCAAGGAAGAAGGAACCAAAGGCCAGGGCCCGCATATTGTGCCTTCCAAGAAAAAGTAAAAACAATACAAAAGAGAGCCAAATTCAAGATCCATTCATTTCGAGATGCCTGGACACACTGCACTTGAAAGATTGGAGATCATAGGAAGTAGGGAATACAGACAAGAGGGAGACAGTTCCAGAGTTGACCGGTTGCATAAATGAAGGACTGGGAGTAACGGTTAACTCTTGCATTAGAGAGCTGGACAGAAAAGGGATGAGAGTATGTTGCTAGACGGGTACCACGTGCCCGTCGTAGAGGTGGAGGGATGCAAGCAAACAGTTCAGAGGAACAGTGACCATTGAAGTAGCGACAGAAGAGAGATAAAGATGCAGCAGTGTGGCGAAGAGACAAAGGTTGAAGGGAATCAGTAAGAGGAGGAGAGTTAATGAGACGAAAAGCCTTTGACTCCACCCTATTGAGAAGAGCTGCATGTGGGGAGCCTCCTCACACATGAGAGTTGTACTCCATACACGGACAAATAAAACCCATGTACTATTTTCTGATTATCTTCTTCAAATCCAATATCAAGTAATGGCTTGACCATTTGTAAGTAAGTAGTGATGTCGCGTTGTTCTGGGTCAAATTTTGGTAGGGGTACGTGTGTTTTGGCTGCCATTTTCACAAAAAGGTTTCCAGTCCTTTTTTACCGTCCGGGTCAAGAACCACCGCTAGTCACCAGTGTTATGCTACGTATTTGTGGGTCGGTTTCTCGCCCTCAAATACACAGGCTACAGCGGGTCCCTATTCTAGACCGGGAGGTAACTCCAAAGAGTAGGACTGGACTCAAAAACAAGGTAGTAAGTATTACACATGTATTCCAGACGTTTCCCAAAGAACAATAGTACATCACAATATATTACAACTGGGTTGGTTGGGGGTAAGTTAACTCTGTACACAAATGCAGTCTGTCACTATACCTTCTGGTTGAGGTATGGTACTATTTACCCGACACTTATGGCACATACAATATACTTATAGTTTAGGACACAGGAATGAATTTACTATAATTTTCTAAACCCGTATAGCACTGGACGGCACTGTATATGAGTTACGTTAACACCTGTGTCACAGGTACCTGGTGGCCGGAAGTCTATCTCAGGTAGTGTTGCCCGTAGTGATCACTGGCAGGGGAAACTGCGATACTTTGGTATATCCTGACTAACGTGTCTGGACACAGGTTTGAGTGAAGATTTAACTGCACAATGGGGAGGGAGAGTGTGAATAACAAGGGAATGGTACAACGACACAATAGGAATATTCTGTTGGTCAGGAAGACTGTCCGAAACAATGGGACTCTACCGAGATATAGGTCAGGCCACGTTTTGTCTATTAGGCTCGTCCAATCTTATATTCTGGGTTCCTGGTCACTTAAACTCGAGAATACACTGTAGAGGATCACTCGTGATATATTCGTCGATGCACACAAATATCTGGGTCAAAAGAGCACACACATATGTAAAGTCCACTCACTTGGTTACCACTGGTGGGCCCTAGGTTGATTCCTCCGTCCGGAGGAAGGGCAGAGTGGCGCGCCCTTGGACAGGACCCCACACTTTGTTGTGGGGCTAGGGGCTTGGCCCGAAGAGAGCCAGGAGTCGGGCCTGTCGTCAGGTCTGGGAGAGACTCAGGGAGACCTTGCCCGCAGGTAAGTCGCGCCCTGGTGTCCGGGGCAACTCCTGGGGCAACTGGGGACCCAGGACACTGGAACCCGGGGCAGCTGGGCTGCGGCAACTGCTAGATGGCGGTGTCGCCGATGGGGTCGCCTCACGGGAACCTCGGGCCGGGGGAGTAGTGGACTGGGCCCATCGTTGGCTGTGAGGTCTGCGGGGGCTCTGGTTCGGCCACTGTTCACCTGGGTTGAGTTGTAGGGAACCAAGGCCTTGGACGAGGCCTTGCCACGCCTCGGGTGAAGGGTCCTCTCTGGCTGCAGGTCCTCCTGTAGGAGGGAAGCGGACAGTGGCCTGCTTTACACCTGGCCCGACGTGACTTATGGCCAACGTCGGGGTAGCACAGGGGGCATCAGCTTCAGGGCGGCTAGTGGCCTGCTCTGCCTCTGGCCTGACGTGACTTCACTTATGGCCGGTGTCTGGGTTGCACAGGGGATGACAGCTTCAGTGCGGCTGATGGCCTGCTCTACCTCTGGCCTGGAGTGACTTATGACCGACGCCTGGGTTGCACAGGGGATGACAGCTTCCATGCGGCTAATGGCCTGCTCTACCTCCGGCCTGGCGTGACTTATGGCTGACGCCAGGGTTGCACAGGGGAGGACAGCTTCCGTGCGGCTAATGGCCTGCTTTACCTCCGGCCTGGTGTGAGTTAGGGCCGACGCCTGGGTTGCACAGGGGAGGATAGGTTCCATGCGGCTAATGGCCTGCTCTACCTCCGGCCTGGTGTGACTTATGGCCGACGCCTGGGTTGCACAGGGGACAGCAGCTTTCGGGCGGCTAATGGCCTGCCTTACCTCTGGCCCGACGTGACTTATGGCCGACGCCGGTAAGGCACAGGAGGTGGGAGCTCTGGTGCAGCTAATGGCCCGTACCGGTGAGCTGGGAACACTAGCAGCAGAGGGACGGACTGTGGCCGATCCTGCCTCGTGCCCAGTACGGCTTATGGCCGGTACTGTGGTGCTACTCTGGGGGGAACGCCTACAGGAGACAAACGACTTATGGCCAGTCCTGCCCGGCCGACACGCATCCGTGTTGCGGCCCTGTGACGGGGATGCAACCGGGGAATGGACTGTGGCCGGTTCTGCCCCGTACCCGGTACGACTATGGCCGATACCACGGCGTTGCATGGAGTTGTAAACTCCACCCCTTACCTGGTGAGTGGAGCTCCAGCCGGAGACTAGGTGCCGGCGACTGCTACCTTTCCGATAGGGCCACCACCTGGGCGCAAGAGGGGCGCCGGGAAGTGACATAGATACGCCGTTCCTGTTCCCAGCTGCTCTGTGTCGGCGGCAGTCCCCCGGTGGTACTGGGGGGGTTGGGGGTGTTGGTGTTGTCTGCTCCGGCTGTCGTGTTGTTTGTGGCTCCAACCCATAACTCCTGTATTTCAGTTTCAAGAGAAGCAAAAGAAGCGGAATCTAAAGGTGACTGTAGGGAAGAGTAAAGTGATGGTCTTCAGTAGAAGTGAAGTCAGTGAATGTACAGTGAGATTGGATGGGGAGGATATGGAGAATGTGAGTGCATTTAAGTACTTGGGTAGTGTGATGAGTAAGGATGGAAGTCTGGAGGGTGAAGTGCTTGAAAGGGTGCAGCAGGGATTAAAGGTTGCTGGTTCCTGGAAAGCAGAGATAAGAAACAGGGAAGTGAGCATGAATGTGAAAAAGTTGTTATGTGACAGTATTGTGATACCAACTCTAACATATGGAAGAGAAGCTTGGACCCTGTTGGAGGGACAGAAGTCAAGAGTGAGGGCAGTGGAAATGAGTTATTTGAAAGGAGCATGTGGAGTCACATGCAGAGACAGACTGACAAATGAGGAAGTGAAAGAGCATTGTGGTGTGGATGTGGATGTGATAGGAAGCGTTAGGAGAAACGTGTTAAGGTGGAGAGGATGGAGAGTGAAAGACTGATGAGGAGAGTGTATGTGAGTTAGGTGGAGGGGGGGAGAGGGAAGAGGAGGCCAAGGATGAGATGGAGGGATGGAGTGGAGTGGTATATGAGAGAGGGGGGATGTGAACTGAGAACAGGGCAGTGAAATGGCAACAGACAGAGCAACATGGAGGCGATTTGTTTGTGGCCACCCCGTGTGGGATTGAGGGGTCTGGCCATAGATAGATAGTTAAATCAGGTTAGTGTTGTTGTTGTAGTTAGAACTCCTAAGGCAGAGTGACAGCCTTGGGTAGTTTGTGTGTGTGTCCAAGTGGTGATAGGATGTTTTTGTCAGTCATATAATGCCATCATGGTAAGTAGCTGGTCATCTACCCTTAAATGTACTGAACACAAGCCTACCGTCAGGCTCCATTACTGCTGGTGGGGTAATGAAGGATTCGATGAGCTTGATAGATAGATAAATGAATAGGTAGATCGATGATAAATAAGTAGGTAGATAGGTAGATATTGTGATTTTCTTCTATTGTTTTACTAGGTATTAATATTTATTTAGTTATGCTTAGTTATATTATGCTGTTATTAATATTGGTTACAGTCATTGTGAATGCTATAGTCAGTAGCTTTTACCATTATTTTTATGAGTTTTATTATTATTATTATTATTACTATTTGTGGTAGGTGGGGGTGCTCACCATCCACTCACTCGATGTAGTGCTGCTCTCGAGTGTCTGCCCAGTCCTTCCATCCTCATCTGTCTTTCATTCCTTCATTCATTCCTTGCCCTTCTGCCCACGGCTGACTTTACACTCCCTCTTCTGTCTTTCTTTTCTTCATTCTTTCCTCGTCCTTTTGCCTGTGGGTGACTGTACACAGGATGACAAGGCAGATGGTTTTCTGTACACCAGGAAACCATTTACTACACTGGGTGGTAACCATATAACCAAATTTTGGTGGTTTGGTGGGTAATTACGGCACTCCAGTCGGATTGAGCCGGTGAAGGTTTACATCCAGGGGGTGGTTGGGGTTTATTGCTCACATAATGCCATTCAGGGATGAGTGAGGTTGGTCACTCTTATCTTAAATGTCAGGACCAACTTGCCTGGCCCCGGACTCCTACGTTTCTCTGTGGGGCGACGTAGGATTGGATAATGAATGATTTATTTTTTGTATTTTTTTTTATTTATTTATTATTATTTTTTTTTTTTAGCTTCATTCTCTTACAACTAGAGGTGCCAGTATCACTTCTTTTATGCTTTGAACCTTCCATGGCAAGACAAGAGGCAAAAGGAGAGCACTGCTCAGCACTGGATGACAGTAACAATGGCATTACCACTGTCTCTGAAGGCAAGCAGCAGACTGGCGCCACGTGTCTGCCTGGCGCCATTTATCCCCCTACCTCCGCGTTTCAGCCTACTTACATACGTGGTCTCGGCCTGAGTTCGGCTAACCGAAGATTCCATCTTCTAAAAGTTGGACTAATGAAGCGTTTACTGTAGTTTTATGAAATATTAGTCCAGAAATTGCATTATATAACATCATGCATAAGTTGTTTTATTTAACATTATTTTATTGATTGCTCTATTGAAATAGTATTAGTGTGTAAGTTTCTATAGAGGTAAATAGCCTATTACCTCACCTCATCCTTGGGTGGGAAAGAGCTTGGGATGATGATGGTGAGGAAGAGGATGAAAATGATGATGATAATGAGGAGGAAGAGGATGATGATGATGATGATGATGAAGAGGATGAAGATGATCAGTGATGAGGGAGACAGTAATGATGATTCTATGCACAGGAAAGCTGAGGAAAAGAATGTACAGCTGGCCCCCTTTGTCCACCTGTTGCTACAAACCATTGACTTCATCCAAGAGAAGGACCAACAGATGATTTTTGCCGAGCCTGTGGATCTGGTGGAGGTGAGTTGATTTGGTTGTGGTTAATATGCATTATGTTTTGTGCTGTGTTGTGAAATAGGGGAATAGTGGGCTTGGTGAAGGGGGAGGGGTAGAAGTACACTTGTCAAAAGATACATCATTTATATTTTAATTTTAATCAGTACACCACCTAATGATGATATTCCAGTACAATAATGAAAGTTGAATAAAGTTATCTGATAGTGAGAGGTGTAGTCTAATTTGAGGATTAATATAGTTAGTTACCAAGGAGACTGAATACTGCCTCATAATCAAAGCACTCAATTTCATGCAACAGCAACTCAGTGTTCAAGTTTTAGGAGCAGCCCA
>JAGKTI010032476.1:0-11890 GCA_018397915.1 Birgus latro
GTCCATGACCTCGCGCACTGTGAATACATAATCTTATGGGAAAAATAACATTTGGGTGGGACCCCCTCAAACCTTGATATTTTATTAACCTTAGAGACATTATAAAGGGAAATTTTTTTAGACTTATACCACAGATCTTGCTAAATTAACAGAAATATGGTCAGTCACATTAAAAACTGTAGAAAACAGGGCTGATGGACTTAAAAGCAGGGGTTCCGAAGCACAGCAAGACACTCAGGATGCCCCAGCCACACTGGCCACAGCACCACCCACTGAACCAACACTTTCTTCCTCATAACTAGACTCCTCTTGAGCACCTTCCCCACAAGCTTCAAACTCAGTCACTTCGGCAAAATAACCGCCGAAGTCCAATACTGACACTGCATCATCTTCTTCCTCTACACGAACTGGATCAAACGATGTAGAACGTTGCTTGCTTTCCCTTTCTTGAGACCGTCATGTGTAACTTGTTATGAGTGTCTGCTTCCTCTTGTTAATTTCTTACCTGTGCCTGTCTGTGTAGAAGCAGAAGGCTTTGTCAATATTAACGAGAACCTCTTCCTATTTTTGCTGGCAGGTTTCCTGTTCCGTCAGTTCTTCTTTACCATGGCCACAAGGATCTTGCTTATCTTTGACATCAGTTCTTTGCCACCCTCCATCACACTAGGCTCCCCTACTTGACTGCCTGGCCTTGGGTTCAGTGTCTGCCTCATCTACCCGATGTAACACTTCCTGGGGAGGCTGTTCCTTAGTAGCAGTGTGCACCTCTCATATGTCTGCCAACATTACGTCCTTGGAACTTGGTGCAGCCTGTGCTGCTGTTAGTGTGGCTGTCTGCCTCCACCAGAGGCTGAATGGCCGTCCCGTGGTTCATGCATATGTGAGGCACAAGCAGTCACCACGAATGGCTCACCGTTGCAGGGGTTATCATGTCCCAGGCGTGTAGGATGAAGCCATCTGCATCCATTACTAAAAAATTATGCCAAAATGCCACAACAGACTTCTTGGCTGAGGCAGGTGGTGGTTCAACAACTGGCAGGGATGGTGCGGGTTCCACTGTGTCATCCATATCTGAGTCGTTGTCTTCTTCTAGGGCATGAAGTTCCACTTGTGCACTGGTCTTCCTGCGTAGGTAGTCTTACACCTGTTGGTGGTAAAACTGTTTCGCAGTGGCAATCAGTTCTTGATCCAGTGGCTGCATGAGTGACATTGTCCTAGATGGCAGAAAAACAACACGACAATCCTTGTGAAGATCTTCGAGGTAGGGCAGGTGACTTGGTGCATTGCCAAGCAACAACAGCATCTTGAAAATTATGCCAAGTTCCCGACACGTGGCCCCGGCATCTGGGATGCAGTGTTTCATCAGCCACTCAGCCATGATGTTGCCAGTCATCCACCCATTAGCAGACTTGTACCAGTACACACCACTTGCGTCCATTTTAGTGAGGTTTCTGTAGCATCTAGGGTAGGGTGTGCAGCTGTATGACAACAGGCTGCATCGTGTTGCTCTCAGACAGATTGACAGTCAGCATGACTGTCATCTGTGACTTGTCCAGCTTGCGACCAGGGGCTTGCTTCTATTCCTTTGCAATGTAGGCTGATCTTGGCAATGCCTTGTAGTAACGCCGTCTCGTTGATGTTGTAGATCTGGTCCTTGGTGCACTGTCCTTCTTCAATGACAGCCCTTAATATTGCAGGATACTCTCTTGTGGCTACCTCATCAGTGGAAGCTCATTCACCCGACAGTTTGATGCGAAGAAGATCCATGTGTTGTAAAAAATGGTGCAGCCATCCAACTGATGCCTTGAAAGGTTTACTACCACTGAGTGACACACCTTCTTTCTCCTTGCTCATAATGAAGGTGGCAAGGTAACTCTCCATCAGAATTATCGCACGATTACCAACGCAAGAACGGCCGTCAAGCTCTGATGCCCAGTACGTCATCATGAGCCTCTTCATGGCCTCCTGTTTTATCCAAACAGTCCTCACTGTAGATTCTGCCAAGTCCATGGCTTTGCTGACAGTGGAGTTCTCTTGCCCCTCCTCTTTCCTCCTGATTATCTCCATCTTGGTGATGTGCGTCAGGTTCTTCACTCGTGGTGGCGGAGGCATGGGGGGGGGAACAGACGTCTCTAGTACACGACAGGGAAACCTGAAAGAGTGTATCCTCATGGTGCGAGAGTCTTGGCTGTAATGGTGCAGCTCCTCGCCCTGCACCCATGCTGCGCGGTAGAATGCCCGGTAAGTTCTGTGCATTTACGTCAGGACAGGCGTGGTTTTTTTTTTTGTGGGGGGGGGGGGAGGTTAGTCAGGGAAAATAGCGGTCTGGGGCCACTTTTTGCCTCTGGGATAAACTCGTGCATTTAACGTTTTATGGTTATGATTTTTGGTCACTCGTGTAGTATGTGATTCATGCACTGTGATCACGTGCACTGTGCGAGCAAACTGTATACAGAAAACTTCCGATTATCCGTCTCAGCCCTACCCGGCATACGACATTATTCAGCATAGCTAATGTCTGAATTAATATGACATCCGTCAGAAAGCATAAAATCTTTGACACTACCCATCATGAAGGACACTTTTTTCTGGCTAATAGTACATTATTATCCTGCATGAGATAGCTGTTGTCATCAAACCTCCAGCCACAATCACAAAAAAAGAAAAGAAAATACATGAAAAGAATGGGGTTATACTGTACAAGTACTTTAGTATGAATGGGGCGGAGTGTTGCGGGACGGAAGGAGGGAGGATTGATGGCTGGTGGGCCTAGCAACTCACGAAGTGTTTGGTGGTGGGTAGGAAGGGGAGAAGATGTGGCTGGGGGCAGAAGAGTTCTGATTGGCTAAGGCAGGGGAGGGAGAATTCTAATGCAGAATTTTCACTGGCTGGCAGCAGGAAGATGGATGTTCTCTTACTCTCCATTGTATTCCTCCACTGCAATGGTGCCAATATTCAAATGAACCTACACTGTGTCTTTTCCAAAGTTCTAAAATAAATTTCTTTTTCTTACCAATATGAAAAGACTCGTCTGGCCCACCTGGCAATGTTCCCCCCCCTCCCCCTTACTCTCCTAAACCCATCCTTTAATTTGCTATGATTCGTGGAAGAACTAATAAAATTACAGCACGTGTTTCATTGCCATGTAAACATGGGTGAAAACATCTGAAATGAAGTGACCGCATGACTGCTTGGGATGGTAGAGTAGGGTAGTGTAAACGTACCAGTGACCTTCATTCCCTTCCCATAATTCAAGATGTGGCTGGGGGCAGAAGAGTTCTGATTGGCTAAGGCAGGGGAGGGAGAATTCTAATGCAGAATTTTCACTGGCTGGCAGCAGGAAGATGGATGTTCTCTTACTCTCCATTGTATTCCTCCACTGCAATGGTGCCAATATTCAAATGAACCTACACTGTGTCTTTTCCAAAGTTCTAAAATAAATTTCTTTTTCTTACCAATATGAAAAGACTCGTCTGGCCCACCTGGCAATGTTCCCCCCCCCTCCCCCTTACTCTCCTAAACCCATCCTTTAATTTGCTATGATTCGTGGAAGAACTAATAAAATTACAGCACGTGTTTCATTGCCATGTAAACATGGGTGAAAACATCTGAAATGAAGTGACCGCATGACTGCTTGGGATGGTAGAGTAGGGTAGTGTAAACGTACCAGTGACCTTCATTCCCTTCCCATAATTCAAGCGCTGCCTTCCGAAGGCATCTTATAGCCACAAACACTGATCAGCTGAGAATGGTTGGGGAACGAGCTGGGAATGGTTGGGGAAGAAGCTGGGAATGGTTGGAGAAGAGGCTGGGAAGTAGGAACGGCAATAGTAAGAAGTATTTGAATGTCAAATGGAAGCACCACACCGAAATAGAAATTTAATAAACATTTTCTCAGATCAGCGTTTGTGGCAATAAGATGCCTTCGGAAGGCAGCGCCAGAATTGTTCGCAGCTTTTTATAGCTAGTCCTTACTCAATATCACTGACACCAGTACGGTAAAGCATTGTTCAAGGCCCGTGGCCAAGAAGAGGTAAATGGAATACATTATTGTTGGTATCAATACCATTGGGAGAGGATGGAGAGCGTGAGACTGACAAGAAGAGTGTATGTGAGTGATGTGGAGGGGGGGAGAGGGAAGGAGAGGCCAAGAATGAGATGAAGGGATGGAGTGGAGAGGTATATGAGATGGGGGAGGGGGGCAGTGAGCTGAAGGCAGGGCAGGGTAATGGCAGGGGACAAGGTGACATGGAGGCGATTTGTCTGTGACCAGCCCTTGCGGAAGTAAGGCGTCTGGCATTAGACAGATAGATAGGTCAATACTCTTTCACACATACACACAAGAATGAACAAAAGAATGAGCAGTAAATGTACGCTTAACTTTAAGCAGAAGTAATAACTGTATGCTCAGTCAGTTCGAAATGTGCTGAAAAATGCGAAATTGAACGAAGAATGTGGAACTAAAACTAACTTACGAGAACATGTGGAATGAAAGAGTAATTTTTTCTGATTAGCAAACATTTCTGTTCCATTTCGTCCCCTAAACCTGTGAAACCCATAAATTTTCATCTAAGCATTCAACCTAAAGACCTTACCAATTCAAATCATAATCCTCTAGTTTGTTTTCTGTATTTTTCTGACTATTTTGAGGGTGGCAAATTACCTTTTCTCGATGAAAGATTTCCCCCGTTATTTTCATCACAATCCTTAAGCTGTGCCCATGACTTTCTGACATAATGGAAGAAACTTACTCAACATACTCAAAGGTGGATTTTGATTCCCAATTTCCCAACTGGAGCCCATGATGGGTTAGATTAAATTATTAGGTAGTTATGCTAGGTTAGGTTAGCTTTAGTTGAACACTTTGGTTAGGACAGTCCCTTCCACCATTATACGGTTACGAATCAAATGAGCTGTCACAGTAGAACAACTAAAAACAACGGGGAAACAGATTTAACAAGAAACATTTATTTACCACCCAAGAAATTATAAGAAAAATATAACAATCAGGAAGAACTGATTTAGTTAGGTGCTTCTACTGCTTACAGTAAAGCATATGTTTAGCGAATGAGCAAACAAGAGCATCTCTCTGGTGGTGGCTTCCCTTCCTTATCAGTCATCTCACCAAACTCCATCTCACTACTCTCGTGATCGAGTTGTGAGCAGCAGGCGTGGATGGAGGTAGACTCACATTCGTTTACCCATCGCTAGCTCACTAGCAACTAGATG
The DNA here is from genome assembly GCA_018397915.1 of Birgus latro. Lineage (NCBI taxonomy): Eukaryota > Metazoa > Arthropoda > Malacostraca > Decapoda > Coenobitidae > Birgus > Birgus latro. The sequence goes on from JAGKTI010032476.1 coordinate 5,230, forward strand.
TCTGCTATTTAAATTGGTGTGACTGCATGGATAATTTTATGCATTACCCTACCACTGAATCATTTGGTCATGGCCCGAATATACCAAAACCTGGATAATCAAGTCTTTACTGTCAATTATAGTATTGTTCTGTACAATGATAAACATGTCTTTTATTTACCTTATTGTGGTGAACATAGCTGAAGTAGTCAAGGAGTCCAGACTGCATCTGGCTTTAGTGGACTTTTTCCGATATATAAGAATTTAGTCCGGTAGTGCCTTGATTCTGATACAAGCAAATTCTGGTCTATTGAAGTCCGTTATACCGAGGTTTTGCTGTACTTTAAAAATGTCAACATTTCAGCATACCATTCCCAGCACAGCTCACCTCATCATCCTGTGTCTTGCTGATATCAACCAGGATCTTGGCTGCTGGGTTATCCACTCCAATGTTTCTAAGGATTGTCGCACCATCATTGGTGACCTCAATCTCTCCTGGGATGCAAAATTAAATGTCAGCTTTGAAACCACACAATATCCATAAACTGCTGCATAAACTGATAAGAGTATTTCAGTTTTATAATAAAATTACACCAATACAAAATAATACCACAGAAATAAAACAGACAATGATAATCATAATTCTTTCAAACCTATCACTCTAAGCACATTATTACCTTAAAGTGAAGGACTTAAATCCTTAAGCATATAGTTATGGGACTCAAGCTTCTTTAAACAAATATCAACTCATTCAACTCAAATCTAATGTTTCTATGCAGGTACAAAATAAAACAAGGCAAAGTAAAAAATTTCCATAAGCTACATAATGACTAAAACAAAAGCATAAAAAAAAAAAATATTATACATGTAGTCGCACAGCTACCCTACCATCTTATCTTCTATGCAACTAAGTTTAGGTCTGAATCTGGAGGAATATAAATACTGTAAATAATTACTGACCATGTTACATTTTTAATAACTCACACAATAGTACAGTACTACCACTTGATGATGTCACTGTCTTACAACACCTTGGACAGGAGTTAAAGTAGAGTAAAATGACACTGGCAACCATTTCACTACAACAGTGTGCTTCAGCTGGCTGTTTCAGAGAGATATTATGAAATGAGGAGTTAGACACAGCCATCATTAACGCCTTGAATATGAGACCTAAACTGAATAAATACTCTGAAATACAGTCGAATGCACATGCACGTGTACTGTATGTGCGTGCGCACACACAATCTGAGTCCAACATAGAATACAACCCATCATATCCCACCCAACCTTCATTCCTGCCCATAGATACAAGGATCTTGTCCATCCCACGAGGTCCCAGCGTAGAACGCACCAGATCCCCAACTGCAATGGCCCCAATGAAGGAGGAAAGTCGTGCTGTCTCTGACCGCTCCTCCTCAGCCTCTGTCTTCATGATTTGGACTGGGTTGAGTGCCACTGCCTGAAAGTGATAGCACAGATTGAAAGACTGAAAAAGAAAATCTATACAGCCTTAGCAAATATACTTTTAGTTCTTCCTTCACTTTCGTGGAGGTCAAAAATACCACTTCTTCCAAGTAACTGGTAGCAACTGTAAATTGCAGTTAATTTTTTTTTTTTTTTATGCATGGAAGAAGGAACCAAAGGCCACGGGCCTGCATACTGTTCCTTCCAAGAAAAAGCAAAAACAGTACAAAAAAGAGCCAAATTCAAGATACGTTCAATTCGAGATGCCTGGACACACTGCGTTTGAAAGACTGGAGATCATAGGAAGTAGGAAATACAGACAGAGGAAGACAGTTCCAGAGTTGACCAGTTGCATAAATAAAAGACTGGGAGTAATGGTTAACTCTTGCAATAGAGAGTTGGACAAAAAAGGGATGAGAGTTTGTTGCTAGACGGGTACTACGTGCCCGTTGTAGAGGTGGAGGGATGCAAGCAGACAGTTCAGAGGAACAGTGACCATTGAAGTAGCGATAGAAGAGAGAGAAAGATGCAACAGTGCGGCGAAGAGACAATGGTTGAAGGGAATCAGTAAGAGGAGGAGAGTTAATGAGACGAAAAGCCTTTGACTCCACCCTATTGAGAAGAGCTGCATGTGGGGAGCCTCCCCACACATGAGAGTTGTACTCCATACACGGGCGAATAAAACCCGTGTACAAGGTCAACAACTGTGCAGGGGTAAAGAAAGTACGGAATCGGTTTAGCACACCTAATCTCTTGGAAGCAGATTTCATAAGAGATGTAATATGTTCTTTCCAAGACAAATCCTGAGAGAATGAAACCCCAAGCATGTTCAAGGATGATGCAGGACATAACTGTTCATTATTAAACATTAGTGGGTAATCCTGAGGAAGATTTTGTCGGGCTGATATGTGTAAACTTAAGTAACTATGGAATAGTTTTTTTTTTTTAATTACTGGACTTCATAGCAAACAGAATGAAGTGTAAAACTATTTTTAATTACTGGACTTCATAAAAAACAGAATGAAGTGGTAAAAATATGACATCATAAAATAATGACTACCTGTAATGAATACAATGATTATAAACATGCAACTGAATCCATTAAAATCTTGGACTGGTAGCTATTTCATAAGGGATCCTACATGTACATTAATAAGTTCTCAAAAGGATATCTAGTAACAGTATGACTTGGTCTCATCACTCACCACGCCCAACGTAACTATACTTTTTTATCTTCATAAACCCAGTTACCCAGCTCTAACTTTCTAAGTAAATAAATATTACTTCTGGGCAAACATGAGTTTTATGGATAAAACAAGTTTTTCTTATGTTTTCCTATGCTGAGTATGATTACCGGTAGCCTAATTTTCATTTCAATTCTTTTTTGAAGGCTCCAACATACTTGCATGCATCAGCCTTGGTCACCTAATGGCAACTCTCCATGCTGCTCTATCTCTGGCAGCCTCCCTATTCAGTCCCTAATCCCTGAGGTCACAATGACCTCGTCCCAGGTCTTTTTTGGTCTACCTCTCGCAACCCTACTCCTAACATTAACACTTCTCACTTTCTGCAACCAATTATCATCCCCCATCCTGTCCACATGCCCAAACCATCTCAATCTACTCCTCATCACAACGCCAATACACACCAGTCCCATCCCACCCCTTAACTCTTCCATCATAAACCTAGCCCCCCCCCCCAGGCCCCACACTCAGGGATCCACTGCACATCCACCAAATCATTGTCATTTCTGTAAGCTTGAGCCTGCGAATATCCTCTTCCTTTACTGTCCAAGTCTCACTACCATACAGCACTACACTCCTAACACATGCGGCATACAAAGATCCCTTAGCACAGAGGGACAGCCCTCTCAATGTCGGGAAAGGCAACAGCTCCCTGAACTTCTTCCAACCACTCCTCGCAGAGTGGCTAGGGTGAGGAGTGGTTGGAAGAAGTCCCACCTCCCACACATAACATGTCTCCCAAATAACAAAACTCCTCTACACACTCATGAGACTCACCAGCAAGTTCAATCCTTTCACACCTGACAACCTCCACCTGCTCTCCCCGACACATAAAATCAGCATTAGCTTGCAGTCTACCACTACATCTCTTATGCACCCACTTATCACAAACACTGCACGATGGAATTACTTCTCACGCCCTTGTGACAAATCGTGCATGGCACTCTCCCTCTTCTTTGACAGTACCATCACCAGCTGAAGATACCATCACTTTTGATTATCGGCATTTATTCTTAAGCCCTTGTTCCCCATACCATCTCTCCACTTCCTAAATCTTTCCTTCACCTCCCTTTCAATCTCTGCAATCAGCACCAAATCATCAGCATACATCTCCCGTGGGAGTCCATTTCTGAAGTCACTTGGGAGGGCGTCAAGTACTGTGATAAACAACAAGGGGCTCAAAACTGACCCCTGGTGCACACCAACATTCAAGGAAAATTTATCACTCAAATCTCCATTCACCCTTACCTGGATGCGACCACCCACATACACAGCCATAACCATCCTAACCACCTATTCCTAGATCTCAAGCTTTCTCACTACCCACTTCACCACCTCTCTAGGGACTCTCCACGAAATCAACAAAAACAAAGTGCAGTTCCCTTTTCTTTCCTATATATGTTTCCTGAATGTTGAACAATGAATATGGCATCAGTGGCCCCTTTGCCTGGCATAAACCCAATCTGCATCTTGTCTTTTGCAAATGTCATTTTCAAAACTGATGGAGGAGGGGGTCCTAACTGGGGCAGATAAGACCTAAACCCTTCCTCTGTGTTAACTACCCGAACTGTCACTAATTGGTAAAACTTAGGGAGAGGGTGCTGATTCAGGTTCATCAAGCAAACAAGGAGTCAACATCTCCCGTCTGACAAGCTGCCAATACTGTATATGTTTTTCGTGTATATTTTCCAATGCATTATTACAAATTTCTAAATGAATCTGTATAGGAAAAAGTTGTTGCTGTTGATGAATGGAACCCAAAGAAAACACACAAAACTGCATACCCTCTGTTTGCCCTATCTGTATTCATAAATATATAAAAAAGAACAGTCTGGTCATGTCTAACCTAACCAACACTGTAGCTAAAAATACAGAAATTATATAGGTGGTGGCAACCATCATCCACTCACTTGATGTAGTGCTGCCTCCTACTTCCTTCACCTTTATCATTCTTATCTGTCTGCTCTCCTCTCTTCCTACTTCTCCCATCTTTCCTGTCACTTTTTGTTACTCTTCTTTCCTTTTCAGGGGACTTTACACTGAGTGACAGGACTAATGTTTCCTGGCTTACAATGCTGGGTGGTGACCATATAACCAACCCATACGTGCTTCCTACGTGTCACAAGCGGGTAGGTTTGGGTTAGTGCCCCTTCCCACAAAATAACTAACTCAAAGTCAAACAGCCACTCCTAATGGGATTATGGAGTCTGGCTATAGACAGACAGACAGATATTAAAAAACTACAGAAGTAACCACTGGTACCTTATATCTGAAATGTAAAGAGCTAATCACACACAAGTACATCAACAGATGAACAATTACGGCAGAAAATGGAAACTCAATAATGACAAGGGAACTGGAAAAATATATGGGAAAGAAAAGGGAACTTTTATTTGTTTTTGTTAATTTGGAAAAGGCCTTTAACAGAGTCCCAAGAAAGGTGGTGAAGTTGGCAATGAGAAAGCTTGGGATCAAGGAGTGGCTGGTTAGGTCGTTATGGCCACGTATGTGGGTGCTCACACCTAGGTAAGCGTGAATGGAGATTTGAGTGATGAGTTTTCTGCGAATGTTGGTGTGCATCACGGGTCAGTCTTGAGCCCCTTGTTGTTTATCATGGTAAAGCCCTCTCACGGGACTTCAAAAATGGACACCCACGGGAGATGTTGTATGCTGATATGGTGATGGTTGTGCAGAATGAAAGGGAGGTGGAGGAAAGATTTAGGAAGTGGAGAGATGGCATGGGGCACAAGGGCTTAGGAGTAAATGCAGATAAAACAAAAGTGATGGTATCTACGGCTGGGGGTGGTACTGTCAAAGAAGAGGGAAAGTGGTCATGTGCGAACTATCAAAGGACGTGCGAAGTAATTCCATCTTGTGCAGTTTTTGTGATAAGTGGATGCATAAGAGATGTTGTGGTATTAGAGGTTGACTGTGAGATAATGCTTATTTCATGTCTGCAGTGTGTTGGGGGGAGAAGGTGGAGACTGCCAGGAGTGGAAGGATTGAACTTGCTGATGAGCCTCTTGAGTGTGTAAAAGAGTTTTGTTATCTGGGAGACATGTTATGTGCAGGAGGTGGGCTGGAGCTGGCTCTGTGGCTAGAATGAGGAGTGGTTGGAAAAAGTTCAGGGAGCTGTTGCCCCTCCTGGCACTGAGAGGGCTCTCCCTCTATGCTAAGGGATCTTTGTGTGCAGCATGTGTTAGAAGTGTAATGCTGTATGGTAGTGAGACCTGGGCAGTAAAGGAAGACGATATTTGCAGGCTCAAACATACAGAAATGGCAATGATTAGGTGAATGTGCTGTGTGCCCTTGAGTGTAAGACCTGGGGGGGGACGCTAGGATAACGATGGAAGAGATGAGAGGTAAGATGGGACTGGAGAGTATTGGTGTTGTGATTAGGAGAGTAAGACAGAGATGGTTTAGGCATGTAGAGAGGATGAAGGATGATAACTGAGTGCAGAAAGTAAGAAGTGTTGATGCTGGGGGTAGGGCGGTGAGAGGTAGACCAGAAAAGACCTGGGACGAGGTGATTGTGTGTGACCTCAGGGTTAAGGGATTAAATAGGGAAGCTGCCAGAGATCGAGCAGCATGAAGGGTCCTTCCAACAGGGTCCAAGCTTCACTTCCATATGTCAGAGTTGGTATCACAATACTGTCATGTAACAACTTTTTCACTTCCATGCTCACCTCCCTGTTTCTTATCACTGCTTTCAACGAACCAGCAACCTTCCTTCCCTGCTGTACCCTTTCGAGCATTTCACCCTCCAGACTACCATCCTTACTCATCACACTGCCCAAGTACTTAAATTCACTCACATTCTCCATTTCCTTCCCATCCAATCTCACCGTACACTCACTGGCTTCACTTCTCTCGAAGACCATCACTTTACTCTTCCCCACATTCACCTTTAGATTCCGTTTCTTACACACTCTCCCAAACTCATCTACCAAGCCTTGCAGCTCCCCTTCGTCTTC
>JAGKTI010032477.1:0-11890 GCA_018397915.1 Birgus latro
TCCCTGTGATGGCGCTTTGGAGGGGCTGTAGTGGGGATGGCAGCTTTTGCTGCTGCTTGAAAGGCGGCTGTGACTTGGGCGGCGTGGTCCTCCAGGTTACGAGGGGAGATGGTGGGGATTAGGCGGTCGAGAGTGGTTGTGTATTGCCGCCAATTGGCGTGTTTGGTGTTCCATCTGGTTGGTGGTCTGTGGGGTCTGGGGAGTGGGGGAGTTCCGATGGTGCATATTATGGCATGATGGTTGGAGGTGAGAGCCGGGTGGATCTCCCACTGAGACTGGTGTGCCAGGGTGGATGAGATGAAGGTAAGGTCAAGCCTGCCTCCAAGTAGATGTGTTGGGGTGTTCGGGTCATTGAGGAGGGAAATGGAGGGTGTGTCTTTCATTAGGACAGCTAGATGGCGGCCTGCAGGGTTCGTGGGGCTGCAGGATCCGAGGCAGGGGTGGTGAGCATTCGTGTCGCCCCCGACGAAGATTTATTCTGTTTTCTAAAGTGTGAAAATTTCCTCGAGGGAGAGGTCAGCAGTGGGGGGCCGATATACGTTAAAATTTTTTAGGTGGCCGTTTGCTAGGATGATTTCCACCCCCTGGATGTCTGTGCGGAGGCCACAGTCTGGAGGGGGTTGATGGCCACTTCAGGGATGTGATCTCGGACGAGAATGGCGCAGCCCCGGGGTCCTCCGCGAGCATAAGGGAGGAGGAATGGAGTGAATCCCCGCATACGCAGTGGGAGGTGCCTGCTGAGGAGGGTCTCCTGCAGGAGGAAGACGTCAATGTGGTCTTGATGGGCGGCTTCCTCCAGCAAGGAGCGCTTTGGTGTGACACCGAAGATGTTCCACTGCAGTATGCGGAGGGATGTTAGAGGTGAGGTGACCTGTGGGTCAGGCAAAGAGTGCATGGCATCCCTTAGGTCTTGTGGGTCGATGTGGCTGGTGAGGGTAGGGGCGATCTGGAGCGTGGTCGCTCTCTCTCTCTGGTTGCGGAGTGGGGCCGGTGTTGGGGAGCTTCTGTGGGCATGTCTGGATGTTGGAAGGCCCTGTCTTTCGACGGTGTGTGGCTTCGTTGATCTCGGGAGGTGCGTGGTGTGCATTGAAGTGTGTCTTGTTGTCGCTGTTTTTTTGGCTGGTGTGTGTCTTGTGGGTTGTGGGGAGTCGGTGGGGGCTGTGTCCCTGTCTGTGGTGGTGTGGTGGGAGGTAGATCCGTGGGAGTGGTTGTTTCTGGTCGGGGGTTGTTTGCCCAATCTTTGATGATTTGGTCTGTGGTGAGGAGAACTGGGACTGGGCTGAGTGGCAGGTTGCACTGCTGGGCAAGCATCTTGACAATGGCTGTGGTTAGTTGTCGGCCCAAGGACAGGAGTTCCTCTGTACTGACACAGATGTGTCCTTGTGGGTTGGTGGATGCTGGCTGAGTGGTTTGCGTTGAAGTGTCTGGGGGTCGTTAGTGTGCTCGCGTGATTGACTTGGGGGGGTGGGTGAAGGGTGACGAGGGTGCTGGGGTGAGCGTGTGTGAGGGTGACTGGGTGGTTTTGCTTGTGGGTGAGCTGCCGGAGGATTCTTGGTGGGGGCTGGTAGAAGGGGGGAAGTCGGTGTGCAGGGGGGTTGAGGGAGGAGGCGTGGGTCGGGAGGCGATTGTGGGCAGGCCCCAAGGGGAGTTGCTCAGGGGGGCTGCAGATGTGACTAGTCTTTCTTGGACCCAGCGTACCTCTCTCTCCCAGCCCCTCTGCACACGTTCTTTCCTGGCTGGGCAGGCCTTGTTCCATGCGTGGTGCCGTCCCCCACAATTTGGACACCGTGATATGATTTGCTGCCTTTCCTTGAATTTTGTGAGGCAGTTTTGTGTGGCGTGATGGCCGCTGCACATAGCGCAGGTCGGGGGGTGTGAGCATCGAGTCTGGTGGTGGCCATATCTCTGGCAATTGTAGCAATGGAGGGGCTCTGGGGTGAAGGGGAGGAGCTGGTAGGTGCCCCATAGCCCCAGATCCATGAGAGGGGAGACTGGGCTCCGCAGGGTTACGGTGACTTGCCTGGTGGGTTGTCCCTTGACGTCGCAGCGTTGTGCGGTTTCGACCTGAGGGTGATTGAGGACGGGCCCTAGGGAAAAATTTGTTGGGTAGCTGGTCATGACGAATTTGTGGGTGTTGAGGCTGGGATCCCGCATTTTGATGTTTACAGTTTTGCCAGCTACTGTGTCGAGTGAGACGAAAGTGTCATAGGCGGTGTCATCGAGGGGGACCATGGCTGTGTCCTGGTTACCTAGTGGTATCATTCTGAATTTGTGGTGGGGGTGGACGTCTTCAATTGCAGTGGCAATGTCGTAGGTTGTCGAAAAGTTTTCATTTGGCGTGATGACGAATGCTGGGTAGCGATGAGGGGGTTGGGTTGTGGCAGAAGGGGGGGGGGGGGTTGTCAGTGAGTGAATTTGTGCGTGTGGGTCAGAGGGCTTGGCTGGTGAAGTGCGGTTGGTCAGCTCTTGGACAGGAGGGGAGACGAGCTCAGGAGAGCAGGCAGTCTTCGTGGTGTTACGCCGTTTCCTTTGAACTAGGGTGTAACCGTCATCGTCAGTGACTGGGGCGGGGCCTTTCGTGGGTTCAGAAGGCTGGGCAGGGGCAATCGGTGGTGAGGTCTCGGTATTGGCGAGCTCTGGATCCGAGGTAGTCGTCTTGGTTGAAGGGGTGTCAGTTTCCATTGTTGGGGTTGAATCTTAAAAGTCATCAGGGTCATAATCAGGGCCAATGAGTCTGAGTTTTTTGGCAGACGATTGCTTGCTAGAGTTCGCCAGCGCTTGAGGTGGGTTGTGATCCATACTGTCAGGTACTGACTGAGTCGAGGATTAAATATATATATATATATATATATATATATCAGTCCTTTCATCCACAGCTCCAAACCGGCATACAAACATGCACGTACCCATACAAGCATGTATAATTAAATATAAATGAGTGTATGGGCACGAATCTATATATATGGTTAATTCATAACATCGAAGGAATGAAGAGAATTAATAATCAGCTGTAATCTGGCGATTCCCTACAGTGCCGGGGGGCCTAACTCCCCGCCCTCTAAAGGGCGCCGCAAGAGAACCCCGACACTGCCCCGTGAGGGACTTGCCTAACCTAGCCCTAACAGATGCCTACCCTTGCCGCCTCCTATAACCAGGCCTCTAAGGCCCCCCTTCGTGGAAATACCCTAACGGTACTCCTTCAGGGTTCGGCGTCTTACTACGGCAGGGACTCTAAGTGGCAGCCGGAAAACAGCTGATATAAAGAAAATAATAATAAAATAAAAAGAATAGAAAACACAATAATTTTCTCAGGCTGTGCCAAGACTCAGTATAAAATACGTAAGTGAATGATCAGCTATGAAAGTCTGCGGGAATTGGTAGCCGTGTATCACTGCTTAGGAACTGTGGACGAGATATGAACACCACGGCACAAGAATTTCCTCAGGCTGTGCCAAAGACTCAGTATAAAAATACGTAGGTGAATGAACAGCTTATGAAAGTCTGCGGGAACTGGTCGCCGCGTTTCACTACTCGTGAGCTGGGGACGAGGTGTGAACACCACGAGAGCAGAACCGGGAATGTGGGTTAACAACTCAACACAAGGTTTTACTTGATTGGAAATCTGTCACTGTATCGGCTGGTAGAAAGTATGGTATTATTTACCCAGCACTTATGGCACATAAAGTACACTTATGATTCAGGACACAGGAATGAATTTACTACAATTTCCCAATTGTATAGCACTGGACGGCACTGGTATATACAAGGGAAAGGAAATAAAAAAGGCCTAAACAGTTATAGAGGAATTATTCTAAACTCATTTATTGAAATGCTAGAAAAAATTATTGATGCAAGAGAATGAAAAAATAGAAAACATGAGTGAATACAAATGTGGAGCAAGAAGAGGAAAATCAGTTAGAGAACATCAGTTTGTAATAAGAAATATAGTTGAAGAAGCTCAAAAAAAGAAAGAAGAAATAACAGCAGTGTACTTTGACATATCAAAATGCATTAATAAATTAGTGTTAAAGGAAGTAATGAAAGAACTTTGGCCGAAAGGGATAAAAGGTAAAAACTGGAGACTGATATATAAAATAAATTCAGAAAATATGTTAATACCAGTAACAGAAATAGGAACTTGTAAGGAGGTAAGGGTCAAAGAAATGATAAGACAAGGTTCCGTGCTAGGAGCAAAGATAAGCTCCCTGACAATAGATGTCCTGAGTCAAAGGGGAAGGAGTGGAAGGTGGGGGAAGTAAAAATAAGTCCTCTACTATTTCAAGATAATATAATGACTATAGCACCAAAAAAGAATATACAAGGAATAATTAGAATTATTTTCTGGTCAGGAGGGTTGATAAGAGGTTACTGAGGGATGTTAAAGTTATAGGAAGTGAGGAGTGTGTGCAGCAGCACAAACTATTGATTTGTGACATGGTGCTTAAGGAACGAATGACGAGAAGGAGGACGTTATGGAAGCTGGGAAACCAATCAGTAAGGGATGTCTTTTATAGTGAGATGAGGAAATTGGTGGCTGAACAGGAAAGCGTAGATAAAGGCGTTAATGAACAGTATAGAGCCCTTAAGAACAACCTCTTGAGAGTTACTGATGCAATATGCGGTTGGATAAGAGGCCCACCAAGACATAAAGTAACTTGGTGGTGGGATGAGGGTGTAGAAGCCGCAGTTAAGGAGAAAAGAAGGCTTTTCCGGGAATGGAAGAAGGGTGGTAACAAGGAGGAGTACTTGGATGCCAAGCGTAGGGCTAGAAGACAGGTATACAGGGCGAAGTCTGAGTCACAGAGACTTTTACTTGATAATCTAAATCATGGAGGAAGGAAAAATACGATTTTTAGGGTGGCAAATCAGGTGAAGAGGGATAATCGGGACATTGTAGGTGAGCAGTGTGTGAAGAATGGTGAAGGAGGGGTAGTGGTGATCAGTGAGGATATTAAAGATGCATGGAGGGAGCATTATAGCCGATTGTTGAATGAGGAGTTTGACTGGGATAGGGAAGATTTGGAGCCAGCAGATCCAGTGTTTGGCCCTTGGCCTTTGATTGACACTGCTACTGTGAGTGAGGCAATAGGTAGGATGCGGGTGGGGAAGGCGGCAGGTGTGTCTGGGTTGACTGATGAAATGTTGAAGGCCTCAGGAGATACTGGGGTGAGGTTAGTCACTGACCTGATAAATACGATTATATACGAGTGTGTTGTCCCAGATGATTGGCTGAAGAGCGTAACTGTAAATGTGTACAAGGGAAAGGGTGATGCCCTGGAAAGGGGAAATTACAGAGGTATAAAGCTCTTAGATCAGATAATGAAAGTAATGGAGAGAGTTCTAGAAGGTATGATTAATGAAAAAGAGTGAATATTGATGAGATGCAGTTTGGGTTTATGCTAGGCAGGGGGACCACTGCCATATTCATTGTTCGACAGCTTCAGGAAAAATATATTGGAAAGAAAAGGGAATTGTATTTTGTTTTTGTTGATTTGGAAAAGGCCTTTGACAGAGTCCCTAGAGAGGTGGTGAAGTGGGCAATGAGAAAGCTAGGGTTGGAAGAGTGGCTGGTTAGGGTAGTTATGGCCATGTACATGGGTGCTCGCACCCAGGTAAGAGTGAATGGAGTTTTGAGTGATGAGTTTTCTGTGAATGTTACTGTGAATCAGGGGTCAGTTTTGAGTCCCTTGTTGTTTATCATGGTACTTGAAGCCCTCTCACGTGACTTCAGAGATGGACTCCCATGGGAGATGTTGTATGCTGATGATTTGGTGTTGATTGCAGAGAATGAAAAGGAGGCGGAGGAAAGATTTAAGAAATGGAGAGATGGTATGGGGCACAAGGGATTAAGGGTAAATGCAGATAAAACAAAAGTGATGATATCTAGGGTTGGTCGCGGTACAATCAGAGGAGAGGTAGAGTGGCCATGTGCAGTTTGCCATAAAGATGTGGGAAGTAATTCCATCTTGTGCAGTGTTTGTGATAAGTGGGTGCACAAGAGATGTAGTGGTATTAGAGGTAGATTGTGAGATAATGCTGATTTCATGTGTGAGGCGTGTCGGGGAGAGCAGGTGGAGATTGTTAGGCGTGAAAAGATTGAACTTGCTGGTGGGTCTCTTGAGTGTGTGGAGGGTGTTTTGTTATTTGGGAGACATGTTATGTGCCGGACGTGGGGCTGGAGCTAGCTCGGTTGCTAGGGTGAGAAGTGGTTGGAAGAAGCTCAGGGAGCTGTTGCCTCTCCTGACATTGAGAGGACTCTCCTTACATGCTAAGGGGTCTTTGTATGCAGTATGTGTTAGGAGTGTGATGCTGTATGGTAGTGAGACCTGGGCAGTAAAGGAAGAGGATATTCGTAGGTTTAAAAGTACAGAAAGGACAATGATTAGGTGGATGTGCAGTGCGTCCCTGCGTGCAAGGCCTGGGAGGGCTGGGTTTACGATGGAAGAGTTGAGAGGTAGGATGGGACTGGAGTGTATTGGTGCTGTGATGAGGAGAGGTAGGCTGAGGTGGTTTGGACATGTACAGAGGATGGGGAATGATAATTGGGTCCAGAAGGTGAGAAGTGTTAATATTGGGAGAGAGGTTGGGAGGGGTAGACCGAGAAAGACATGGAACGAGGTCATTAAGTGTGACCTCAGGTTAAGGGATTGAACAAGGAGGCTGCCAAAGATCGAGCAGCACGGAGAGCCGCCATTATGTGACTAAGGCCGACGCATGCAAGCATGTTGGAGCCTTCAAAAATGAAATGAAACGAAACGATAGAGGTGTTTCAGAAACTAAAGAGGCTAAAAATGAATGATTCTTTCAAAACCGTTTAGAACGAATAATTCGGAACCGAGATGGTTAAACAACAGATTAAAATCCCTCATAGGCCAAAGGAAAGGAATATATAGAAAAATAAAACGCGGAGAGGAACACTTATGTAACTGGTATGCGATTTAAATAGAGAAATAAAGAGGGAGATACGGAAGGCAAAGAGAAATTGTGAAATTAAGATTGCTAGTGAATCGAAAGAAAACCCCAAGGGTTTTTACCAAATGTACCGGACGAAAAATAAAGATAGGATAGGACCACTCAGAACAGAATCAGGTGACATTACCAGTGAAGATAAAGAAATGTGCTCCATCCTAAATAATTATTTCATATCAGTATTCACCAAGGAAAATCTAGACCTGGCCCCTCAAGCAGCGAATATTTACGACAATAAAACGGAAAATATTCTTGGTGAAATAAACATTAGTAAGGAGGACGTATTGAAAGAAATTAATAAGTTAAAAACTCAAAAATCGCCAGGTCTGGACGATATATATGTAAAAGTTATAAAAGAAACCAAAGAAGAATTATGTCAGTCACTTTTTACGTTATTTAATGACTTTAATTTTAGAAGAAGTTCCCAAGGCGTGGAAGTTCGCAAACGTAGTGCCCATTTTTAAAAAGGGTGATAAAGCAGCTGCGTCGAATCATCGTCCGATAAGTCTAATGTCAATAGTAGGAAAAACGTTAGAGTCAATTTTGGCCAATAAGATTAGAGAACACTTAGAAAGATTTAATTTTATAAATGAAAGTCAGCATGGATTCAGGCAAGGACGATCCTGCCTCACAAACTTGTTATCATTCTTCTCGGAGGTCTATGAGGCAGTAGATAGCGATAAAGCTTACGATATTATTTACCTGGACTTCAGTAAAGCTTTTGATAGGGTCCCACACGAGAGGTTAGTTAGAAAGGTTCGAGCACACGGTATAGACGGTATCTTAAAATGGATAGAATCTTGGCTGAAGGGACAAAAGCAGAGAGTATTAATAAATGGAGCTAAGTCAGATTGGGGATTAGTAGCTAGCGGTGTACCACAGGGTTCAGTACTCGGTCCCTTATTATTTATTATATATATAAATGATCTAGACTTAGGAATCACTAGCAGTATCAGCAAATTTGCTGATGATACAAAAATAGGGCGTATCATTAACTCGACTGACGATTGCCATAACTTATAAAAGGACCTCGATATATTATCCAGATGGTCTAAAACTTGGCAAATGGAATTTAACGTTGAAAAATGTAAAGTACTTAACGTAGGCAAGACCATTGGAGATACTAAATACAGCTTAGATAACAAAGAAATTAGTAAATCGGAATGCGAGAGAGATCTAGGAGTCATGGTTAGTAACGACCTCAAACCAAGGCAACAGTCTATTAATGCGAGAAATAAAGCAAATAGGGTCCTAGGATTTATTTCGAGAAGCGTGAGCAATAAGTCATCAAAAGTAATACTGCAACTTTATCTAGCATTAGTAAGGCCACTTTTAGACTACGCAGTACAGTTTTGGTGTCCTTACTATAGAATGGATATTAACTCATTAGAAAATGTACAGAGAAGAATGACAAAAATGATACATGATATTCGAAACCTGTCATACGAAGACAGACTGAAAAGACTAAATCTGCACTCACTACAGAGACGTAGAGTAAGGGGAGACTTAATTGAGGTGTTTAAGTGGATGAAGGGTATAAACAAGGGAGATATTAGCAAGGTACTTAAAGTGAGCATACAGGATAGAATTAGGAGTAATGGTTTCAAACTAGAAAAATTCTGTTTCAGTAAGGAAATAGGTAGATATTGGTTTGGTAATAGAGTAGTAGATGAATGGAATAAGCTTCCTAGTAAAGTAGTTGCTGCCCCTTCCATTGTGAGTTTCAAACAAAGGCTAGATAAGGATATGACAAATAAGGGGTGGGTATAGAAAAAGAAAAGAAAAAAAATCTTATAACCAATGCTAATTCATACTTTTTCCTTTTCAGGTTTAACTGTGATAGTCTCTATTCTCCTTTCACACTTTCCTATAAAATGTCCACGCCAGTTTTTCTATGCTGCGTGGTGTTCTTTCTGACTTTTTCCTGCCGGCTTCGGCTAGAGGGTTTGGAGGGCGGGGGGAGAGCCTTCTTCTTTGCTGTCCTTATCTCATCTTAGTAGTTCAGTTACTCTTCTAGGAGCTGCCTAGGATGGGCCAACCAGCTTACTTGGGGAAAATAATCCAGCCACAGGGAAAGCAAAATGAAGACATTAAAAACAGAATTAATAAAGCAAAAGTGACAATGAATGAGAGCATCAGTATAATAAATAAAAAGGAAATTAATAGTAGAGTTAAAATAGGATTAAAATTGTTTGACACATGTGTAACAACAGCACTCTTGTTTGGAGCAGAAACCTGGAAAAAGTTAAAAGAAAGAGAAAGAAAAGAGGTTAATGACATCCAAAGTATTTAACAAAACTATTAAAATTACCAAGAATGACAACAAAATGTGCCCTACTATATGAAACAAAATCAATGAAAATGGAACATAAGATGAATACAAGAAAGTTAGAATATTGTATACAGCTAAGCAACAGAAATGAGGCTGCAGTGAAAGTACAAATACAATTCCGTAATTTATAAGTTAATATAAGTATAAGTGTAATAAAGTTAGTATAAGTATAATATAAGTATAATATAAGTGTAATATAAGTTAATATAAGTGTAATATAAGTATAATGTAAGTATAATATAAGTGTAGTGTAAGTTAGTTTAAGTGTGGTGTAAGTGTAGTTCTGGACCCCTGTTTAATTGATGCAAATGTATGGGAAATGGACCTCAAAATTCATTTTTGGGGGCTTGATCCTAGTTAAGGTATAGCAGAAGTGTGATATTATTGATAGGAATGATCATGTGGAGCGGGATGGATGCGCAAGAGCATGATCTGTTTTTGATAAAGAGGCAAAGAATGTTAATTCGAGGTTAAAATTCGCGATAGGTTGTATTTACACTTTGAATTCAGAATTTTGTAGTTGGGTTTGTTAGTATCATCTTGTTGTACTAAATAATAATGTATATGAGCTTAGGTAAAGTCTGATTATGGATTACAGTCATTTGTAGCAGCGAAATTTATTTAATTTTCACTGGCGCCAGATCACGTAGACCAGACAACTGTGACACATGGTTACAATTAATTAAAACTCGTGAGTTTAGGCTTCGGTAAAAACTGTCAGACCCATGTGACTGCCACAAAATTTGAAACATCGTAAGTCAGTTTGTCTAAGTAAGAGGAAAGAGAAAATTCCTTGTTGCAAGTTCCTTGATGATTGTTACTGTAAGTAAACTGTAGAGTAATAGTCAAAGCCAGATCCGGTGTCAGGACAACAGCAGCAAGCGAGCGCGTGTGTCCTCTCTTCTATGTTCATCGTGAGTCCTGACGGCATGGGATCCACAGGTCAGTTGAGAGTGTCCTTAAATCCCCCCCCTTTCTGTCTCAATAACTGATCTTCTATATATCTGTATATATAGTAAGTTGACTGATGATATTCCCCAACCTCTCTTCTATGTACATTGTGAGTCCTGACGGCATGGGATCCACAGATTGTCGGTGTAACGTCGAGGCTTCTAGTTACGGTCTACGTAGGAGCCACGGAGTGTTTCTAGCCAAAGCCCATACACAATTTCCCTCACTAGTTCATTTCTTTCTGTATTGTGGTCGATTATGTATTTGTATGGTCCATTTGGAAAAGTCTTTTCTTCTAAAGTGAAGTATTCTAGATAAAAGCGAGTGTGTTTTATGAAGTCGGATTTCCTAACATACAGGGTATTGCAAGTGCTATGAAATTTTAAATAGAATCATTCTTGTGCAACTGATCATATACTTAATTAATGCAATTTATGTTACCCTTTGTAAAATTAGGGTGAATATACTAAATCTAGAGTAATCTTTGGTGATAAGTTGTGAGCCTGGGAATTAGAGCTGCGAGTCCGTTAGAGACAGTGGTTATTGCAAGTCACGCCAGAATTTGATATATTCTTTTCTCTTTATTTGTGTACCTCATGTTAGGTTAAGAGGTCAAGTTATATGTATAATTAATGTATGTAAATTATTGATCGGGTGTATAATTCATCTGTGTGCAGTATTATCAACATCTTGTTGAGTGTAAAAGCCCAAGGATCTTATCAGTGGTGGAGTTCACTCGATTAATAAGCTTTGTATTGTGATATGTGAGTCAGCCCGATTTATTTTCTGTGGAGAAGAGAACATTATTTTTTTTCCAGTTATTCTGGAGGAATCAGAGACTGAAGTATAACTGTGTACTAGTTTCTACTGTCCGAGGGTTAATTTTATGTATGTTAAGGTTAGTACATCATAGATAATTATTTTTCTTATGTGTTTGATCTAAACTCCTCTGGGAAGTTTGATAGTGAGATCGAGTGGCCCGCAAGGTATGTTACTATCTATAGGATTCGAGCACTCTAATTTACTCAAGCTACCCTGATTACTGTATCTAGGCCTCAGCATCCCATCTTTCACTGAGTGGGACTAATAACTCCTTTCCTGGCAAATGCTGGGTGGTGGCAGCCTACCAAAATTTTTTCTACTTCTACCTGTTGGTATTTCTTCCTAGTGGCAATAAGTTTACGAGGCCTTCCTCAAAAATTCTAGGATCTCTTCCTCAGTAGTAATCAGTATTCAGTAATCAGTAAAAATCTAATAAATATATATAGTACCAAAATTTGCCGCCGTTACACTGGTGGCTAAGCAGTGGGATTACTAGTAAATTCATATAGACAAACATTCTAACCATTACACTGGTGTCAAACCAGTGGGGTATTTTAAATTTCTATGTGTGCTAAAACGGTGGCACGACACTGGTGGCAGCGGTGGGATATTTTAAATTTCTATGCGTGCTAATCACGGCACGACACTGGTGGCAGCGGTGGGATCAGATAAATCTTCTCAATTTGAGGGACCCTAAAATCTCTTCGTTACACTGGTGGCTAAGCAGTGAGAATACTAGTAAATTCATATAGACAAAATTCTAACCATTACACTGGTGTCAAACCGGTGGGATATTTTAAATTTCTATGTGTGCTA
>JAGKTI010032479.1:0-11889 GCA_018397915.1 Birgus latro
GTGTGTGTGTGTGTGTGTGTGTGTGTGTGTGTGTGTGTGTGTGTTTGTGCAGGCATTAATATATATCTCATAAACACAATGTACGGGAAGTAGTGTGTGATGGAAACGTACACAGTTTCTCACTAGGAATGTCAATTCACATAATGTCTACACAAAGTATAGGAAGTAGTGTCTGATTTGACATGATATCTATACACAATCTTGTTGTCCCAGACCATCAACAATCCTTAACATCCTCGTAGTCCAGACAAACCTAGAATTTCATGACGTATTCAAACATGTGGAAGTCCACGTGCAGATGATACCTTCCAGACACCACTACCTCACCAAACTTCCTCTCCTACCTGTATATAATGTCAGAAAGAAGCCCTACATATCAGAAAGGAGGAAGAGAATGCCCGAGAGAACAATTAGGGCAGAGTAAGGAGAAAAGGGAGACTGGCCGTCACGCTAAGTTCGTTTGTAAATCACTATTCAGTATAACTGTATAATAAAACTCCCTAACCCAAGAGTGCTGAACTCACCTCGTTGATGATACGTCTCACGACTTTATTCTGGCTGTGTTTAATAATCCATAATAGACTTTCCTATCTCCCTACAAGTACCTACGACCACGCTGTCGAGATTGGTGGCAGCGGTAACAACGAACCCAAATATGATAAACTACGTTAAACTACAATAAACTGCGTTATCGAGATTGGCGGCAGCGGTAAACAACGGTAAACAGTGCATACAACTACGCCATCGAGATCCGTGGCAAGCGGTAAAAACGAACCACGTACGGTAAACTACGCTAGCGAGATACGTCTTACGAGTTATAATACTCATCGGTATTAGTTTATAAGTTCGTCACTATATGCAGCAGACAACTCTCCTGAACCACTACAATTGTAAACTACGATATCTGTCTCACTACGTTCAGTGAGAGTGGTAGCGAGCTGTAAACGAAGCCGATTAACGTTTCAACCAAAGCAAACAACCATAACAAGTCTCGCTTCTAACCACCTCAACTCCACGATTTACGAGAAACAATAGCAGCGATGAATTACGTCTATCAACAGCTCTACAAGCCTACAAGTTAATCACAACGACTAAGGAAAATCAAGCACTTTATTTTTTTTGAAATAACAGAACAGAGGAAGGAAAAACAAATGAATAAAAAAAAATCCATACACCAGATTACTGGTGTCCTCCATTCATGAAATATCTGTAACAGTTGGACTTGAACAGCTGTAGGTTGAACTTTGGAGGGAAACAACTCTGGGGAAGCGAGTTCCAGAGAGATGCAGTTCGGGGGATAAAAGAATTCTGGTAGGCAGATGTTCTGCAATGTGACTGTGTGACATTCCAGTCATGAGTGCTGCCAGATGCCAGTGTAGCACGAGGGAAGGCATGGAGAGGTGGCACAATGGACGCAACTTCGTCTGAGCATTTGCCATAAAAGTATCTGTAAAATAATGCAAGGGAGGCAACATTCCTTCTTACTCGTAGGGGAGGTAAATTATTTGTATTAGCAGGGTTATTAATAATTTCAACAGCTTTGTTCTGCATCTTGTCTAGTTGTTTTAATGCAACTTCTCCACATCCATTCCACAAGGGTGAGCAATATCCAAGCTGAGAACGCACATGACCCTTGTAAATTATACCTATCTGCTCGTCAGTGAAGAAGTTACCGACTCTGTACAATAATCCAAGTTTCTTTGAAGCGATTTTAGCAAGTGATCTGACATGAGAGGTCCAGCTGAGGGCACTGTTAAGTAAGACGCCGAGAATTTCAATACTTTTGGAGACGGGAATATTAGTAGCATTGAATGTAATATATGAATCAGGCAATATCTGTCTATTAGTAAATTGTATATATTCTGTTTTACTAGCATTAAATGAGACAAGGTTGTTTTGTCCCCATTCACTGATCATAGATAAGTCTTGATTTATGGAGATGGCTGTGCTGAGTTGAGAATTGGAGATATCAGACTTTGTAAACGGGTGTCTGAGTGTGAATGAATTATGAAGTGTTGAGTCATCTGCATATGAATGGATGGGATTGTGGTGACAGATAAGAGATCATTAATATGAACCAGGAACAGGGTTGGTGCCAGAACTGATCCCTGTGGTATGCCAGCGTTAATTGAGTGGAAATTGGAATATACATCATCTACTTTTATCTTTCTGTCACTGAGATATAAGTCAAGCAGAGGAACAAAAGACGGTAGTCTATAGCAAGGGAGTTTGGACAGCAGGGAACGATGCCATATTCTGTCGAAAGCCTTAGAAATATCAAGGGCTACTGCATGAGTTTCTCCATATAGGTGGATTGATTGATGGATAGTATGAGTCAGGAGACTGATTATGTCAATGGTGGATCTTTCATAGCAAAAACCAGATTGATTATCGCTAATTAAGTTGTTGGATTCAAGGTGTTTAACTATGTGCGTATTGATTAAAATTTCAAATACTTTACCAAGAGATGTGACAGCTATTGGTCTGTAATCAGAGGGGTCAGTGGAACTTCATTTCTTTGGAACTGGGTGGATATTGGCTTCTCTCCATGAATTAGGGAATGAAGAAGTACGTATGCATATTCTGAATAATTTAGCAAGAACAGGGGCAAGTTCTGGGGAACACTTTTTCAAAACAACTGGAGGAATTCCAACTGGGCCTGGAACTTTGTTTGTGGGTAAATTGTCTAGGATGGATTAAATGTATCTTGTCTGTAGTTTAAGTAGAATAATTTCGGGAGAGTCAAGTTCTGGTACTGGGACATTCTGGCTGACTTCCTCTAAGGTAGTTGGCAAATGTACTGGCAAAGATATTTGCTTTCCTATGTGGGTCATATGTAACGTTGCCATCTGAAGATTTTAGTGGGGGAATGGATGATGACTTGTTAAAGTTATTATTGAAAGAATTAAGAGTCAACCAAAATATTCTATTATCATTAGGGTTGTTAAGCAGTTTTGATGCTTGATTATGAAGAAGTTTGATTTAACGAAATTTATTACAGCTTTTGCATGGTTTCTAGCAATTTTAAAATGACAGAGTGATTCAGGTGCTTTTTTTAATTTTAAGTAAGTGTTATATGCTAATGACTTTTGAGCTGTTGATCTTGCACAGTTGTTATCGAAGTGTTGACTTGGTATGAATAAATCCATACCATCTATCTACCTATTGCCAGACGCCATAATCCCGTGAGGGGTGGCCCTTTGACTTTGAGTTATTTGCTTTACAGGGAGGGGCACTAATTCTCCACCAACCCACTTGCTGACACGTAGGGAGCCAATATGGTTTAGTTGTATGGTTACCACCCAGCGTTCTAAATGGTTTCTTGGCTTACAGGAAACCATTTGGCTTGTCACTCAATGTACAGCCACCTGTAAGGAAAGAAAAGCAATAAGAAGTGACAGGAAAGATGGGAGAAATAGGAAGAGAGGAGGGCATGCACAGAAAAAGAATGATAAAGGCTAAGGAAGAAGTAGGCAGCACTACATCAAGTGAGTGGATGACGGTTGCCACCACCTACCACTAAATCCATACCAGCTAGTATTAAATCACTAATGTGGGACTGGGTAGAAATGGCAAACCTAGAGAAGAAAGACTGCCATGGAATGTCAGCAAGATAATTTCTAAATCCATCCTAGTTTGCCATGTCAAAGTGCCATTGGGTCACCCTGACTGGTTCAGAACAGGGAGGTTTGGGAGGCTGACTAATGAGGCTTTGGTGATTGATCTGGATTGTTTGTCAAGAATAGATCCAAGAGATGGGCATTATGGTCAGGATTATCTGGTATTCTGGTTGGTTGCTTTACCAGCTGTTTGACATTAAACGATTCTGCAGACAGCTCGCACTTTAGACAAGTATCGTCAGTCCTGGCAGAATGCAATAACCATTCAACATTATGTACGTTAAGATCACACAAAATGGTAATTTCGGTACTAAGCACAAGGCTGAGGTTACTCAACTGTGTGGATATTGAGTCAAATACACTGGGTTCTGAAGAGGCACTGGGGGAACGATAGACTACACAGATATATTTGATAATATTCAGATAATTTAGTGTGTACAATGAGTAATCAAAATTGAATGAAGTGAATTTTAAGACAGCATCAACTGCATATTGAGATTTGATATAACAACAGGTGCAGCCCTTGTTACGGAAGTTTGTGAGAAGATGGTAACCAGGAAAACAAAACGGGGATATATCAGTAAAGGGTGAGATTTGTGGTTCTGTGAGGAATAGTGCCAGAGGGGATATGGACTGTAGGAAAAAATGAACTGAGTTTAGGTTGGTCCAAATGTACTGCAGAAAATACAATATGTATTGAGAAAATAACAATGTTGATTTAATTTTGAATTTTCTATAACTGTCTGCNCAGAAAGCTGTTACTTTCAATAAAAATAATTATTTGAGAAAGGGAACATTACAATAATTTTCCTTCATTACACAAAGGCCACGGATATTGGTAAAGAATAAGGCCAAACAAAGAGGTGAGAAACTACAAACAATAACAAGGAAGAGTATCGAGGGAGTAATTGCACTAGCAGTCTGACCCAGCATGGTGAGATATCAACACTGCTGACTTTTTTTTTTGTTTTTGTGTGTCCGACTCTGGGCATAGGCTTCACAGCCTGCTATCAAGGCCCAGTCGTCCTCCTACAATCTACATGTCACCACTTCGGCGCTTAACACCCACCGTCCATATTGAATACATGCTAGGGCTGTCTCATACAGGACTGGTGTATTGATATTAGCGGGGTCATTTTTACATGTCGGCGGGTCTCCTGGTAGATCAGTAAAGCCTGATTTAATGAAATTCAAATTCTTAAACTGTTCCCTGTACCAGCGAGGATTCGAACCTGGGTCCCTCGGGACTGCAAGCCAACTCTACCGATCGAGCTACCGCCTCCCCATACCTCCACCACCCTCCACCACGATCTCCACCTTCTCCACCACAACCCCCACCACCATCTTCTCCACCACAACTACCAGAGTAAGGCAGTTGCACAACAGTGTTTGTGAAGATCATCATAACATACCAGTCAGCCCGAGTGTTTAACAACACAGGCTTGCCATCCTGCACCTGCCTGCATGCCAGCCTGTCTACCTACCCCAGTGACGAGACATCGAGTGATGACGCATCATACCATGGACCCGACCTACCTCAATAGAAAGTGTGTGTGACATCTGACCTACACCACCAGGAAAATTAGAGTGAGTTCTTGACCCCAGATGTAATCACCAATCAACAACACGTCTTTATCACACGACGACTGTATCTCCACTGCTGTTCTAGCGAGTTGATTTATTCTAACCAAGGTTGTATTAATTAACAATTCACTACTTACATAACTATCCATAAAATACTAACACTTGGTTAACGACCCAAGCAATTATCCATTCACCATCATAAATATTACAAACTACACAGTGAGAGACAATTACACAATATGCACTGACATATGTTTTATAATTATAATTTTATAAGCATTCAAGAGAAAGGTAAAATGTGAATTAGTGAGCAATCCCATTATGCTAAGTAGAGTTCCATTATTAGTGCCCGAAGGATTAACATTAACAGTGACAAATACTCTTACACATACACCAGAAAACGATCAACAATATATAAATACCGAAACACCATCAAATACAGAAGAACAAGCAGAAAACCAAACTCAGGAAACAAAACATAAACTAGATAAAGAACAACAAACAGATGCAATATATGCTGAAGTATATGATGATGACACTTGGTCAGAAGCTTAAGATGTAGATAGAGAACTTTATAAAAATTTACCTCAAGTCTACTATAACTTAGACCATAGAGTATTGTTACGTCCCAGTTCCCACACTGCCACAGGCTCCAATAGCAGTAGTCCAGTACAGGAAGGACGTTGCCCAGTGAGTCGTTCTTCCTGTGGTCAGCCTTTAGGCGTATAGCTCACAAGATCAGCTGAGGCGAAGATAAACACTGGCTTCTTAAAGTTCACTGTCTTTATTATCCAAATAATTCCACTTAACGCTTTCCAACTTCACACAAGCACTGGAGCTATACGAACTTTACGAACTGCAGTTACACTTACTGCCTAACAACACTTCACTATTTTCACAATAACACTTCAATAACTTCACAAGTACAGAAAATATACCAACTTCACTGACACTGCACCGACACCCAGATAAACTTCACTCAAACTGACAGGCCCAACTCATCCTGAAGCTGCTACACTCTCATTCCCCATCCTTATATAACCTTGCATCATTCGAGAGTGATCTACTTCCTACGAGAACAACAGTTGCCAACTCAGAGAAATCAAACATGCCATAGTCTTCTTACATTACATACCACACTAAATCATGTACCAAACTTAAATTAAAATACATAATTTAACGAACAATCACGTAAATAAAACATTATAGAGAAGAAGAGCATAAAATTAATGCAAAACTTATGAAATAACTAAGCTCACTGACAACAGGCGAACTGGCAACTCTGACTTGTACCGATACCAGCCCACGGTAAAATGTCTAGAATCAGTGAGATGCTTCTCGACTTCCTAACTGGTAAATTCCCCTTCGTAACAGTATTAAGGTCAGGAAAAACATATAAATTGCCTGTAAATGACGATTGCAAGACAAAAACTGTAAAGATGGCTAATACAGATGCAGCAAGCACTAGTGCAGTGCTTTCTCCACAAAATCCAAGTACTAATCCCTTTCCAGTGTATATTTGTCATGAAGATAGGAACTACCAAAATTTTCCGGTACAGAAAAAGGTAAGATCGACGTAAACACACTTACTGAACTGTGTCAGCAGTATTTCATTAGGAGACACTTGCAGATGAGAAAGGGAAAATAGTTTTTTTTTTTCAGCTAGAATAAACCAAAAACGATGCCCCGCAGGAAATTTGCTTAGGTCAGACAAGTTGTTGAGACCCACAACATTCGAGCAATTTAAAACAGAATTTCTCAGGAAATTCTCGGGAGGCAAGAATTTTCTTGGTGGAATAACCCCAGAATTACATAAAATTGTAGACCTTCTTAGGCGAACACACTCAGGCTCAAATCTAGGGGAAATAACAGCAGATATTTCTATTATTAAGAAAACCTTGTTAGCTGGCCTAGAAAACTCAAACTGGGTCACAGAGGATGTTGAAATGTCACCAGTGCATGTCACTGACATCATTGGCTACATATCAGCCCTATGCCAATTTCCTGACAGGGTGCTAAAAATAGCCAAAACCAACCTGTACAATCTAGGGATGAGTTTACTTGATTTCATTTATGAGGTGGAATTAAACTGCGGTAAAGCTGATGTCACTGACACATCACAGGCCAACAGACCAGGAATCAAAGTGCCAGAAATAGTAGCAAGGATAAATAAGTCGTCCTGGCAGCGGACCAGAGACAATCTCGTCAAGTTCAGAAACAAACACAGTCAGGTTATCTCAAGGACTCGATCCCGCACACCAGGCAACAGGGCGGTACAAAAGCCTGACCGAAGTCTCAGTAGACATCGATCCACACAAAGACACGCAAATGCAAGATCACCTAGTAAGTTGAGCTCAAGTAACACTCTCTGTTACTATTGTGCAAAACCTGGTCACAAAATCAGAATGTTACATTAGAACGAAGGAGGATAGGCAAAAGGCAAAAGGGTTCGAAGCATATTGTAGGCATCGTAGGTGTACAGGTCACTTGACCTCAGAATGTAAAACAGTAGAAAAATTGCTATCCATCTATAGGTCGGGGGAAGGTTGTACCAGCACAAAAGATGGCGACACATTAAACACCCAAATAAACAAATAGTTAACATAGGAAGTCTCTTTGGAAACGATAGTATTTTGGCCTCTGCTTCATGTGAGGAGGAAGAGATTTCGTTGTTTTTGGATTCAGGCTCACCAGTGAACTTAATAACGCAAGATGAGTTAGAAAGAATTTTTAGAAATAGAAGAAAAGTGATGTTCCTGAAAAAATGACAAATTTATACACAGTGGATGGTAAAGAAATACCAGTTATTGGTATGACTGAGTTAAACATGAAATTCACAGAGACCACAGAATCATTCACTACCACCTTTTACGTAATAGTAAAATTATTGATTAGGGGAAGTATGTTAGTTGGACTAAACACAATGAGGAGAGAAAATTTAATATTAATGGCACATTTTAATGGAATTCATTATGACAGCGAATTCATAGAGGAAATTTCATCTCCTGATAATACAACCGGCAGTTATAAGAAAACTAGCGTCACAAGAACGATTACACACAAAACCGAAATAGATGAGTCCGACGTAAAAGAACTCAAGGAAAATGGGCGCACAGACCAGCTGTCAGACACCCACACCTCACTCATCCACAGTTCAACAATGACTCGCGCACACACCCACAACCCAATCGTGACTCGCTCCCTCACCCAGCAAGCATTAATTATGATATAAATTTACCACCAAAATCATTCATGCTAGTTACGATTAAGAGTAAACTAAGAAATTGTAATGTCATTGGATTAGAAGAGACAATTAGAATAAATGGCCTTTTAATTGAGAGCGCCCTGTGCTGGATGAATGACAATGGCAAAACTAATGTCATTTTAGCTAACACCATGAATGGAGATGTGAAGATTAGGAAAGGAACCTGTACTTGTAGGTTAGAGATATCCCTATACGGTATGTGACAGTAGTGGGAATGTCGAGTAAACTCGTCAGACAGAGAGTGCGTTGTCACGAATTTTCTACATCGTGAAATTATGTATTGTAGATCGTGACATCGATTGATTTTGCGGAAGCGACGAATAGTTCTGAAATGCAACAGATTTCGCTCGTTCTCTCAACCGTCCACTCGCGTACTTATATTCACATCAAGTTGTCAAAACTTTCATTCTTTCGCGAGTGATTGTCTTTATGTACAGACAATGCATTCCTCTGAGCGATAATTTCTGAATTATCGCTTCTGCCTCTCCGGCCGTTATTTAGCCACGCCCCTTTCACACGTTCCTCACGTCTGACACGATAACACAGTCAGTCTGTCCCTTAGTCTCGGAGAGTGTGGTTGTGCCGTGCACAAAGCTCGAGCGGTCTCTTTTTCTTAGCGATTTCAGGTCTCAGCTTGTATTGGCGTGTATTCCCGAAGCTCCCACCAGCTTGGTGATCGACTAGAGCAGCGACGGTCTCATCCATACCGATTAGTATTTTTTGTTTTTCCTAGGCTTAAGTTTTTGGTTATTTAGCTATTTGTCTGAGTGTTTGAGGGAGTGCATTTCCCTTTCTTTGATTTGAATTGATTCATGTAACGTAAATTTATTTTCTTGTATTCAATAAATTTACAGTTCGTTTTCTTGAGCTTTGTTAAATGTAAGTCGTAGTTTGATTTCCCCACATATTTAGTACACTTTTGCTACTCCACGTTAGCACAACTCCTTATATTAATCACGACTGGTACTTAGGCCAGCTTTTGGTATTAATCCTTAAATCCGTTGTGCTAGCTAGGAGTTTGGCTCAGCCAAGATCCTGTTTATTATTATTATTATTTGAATGTTAAGGGGAGAAACTGACATTCTCAGAGGCCAACGGTACAATAATACAGCCTACTTGAGCGTTTAGTCTCCGCTGTGTACTGTTGAGAAAGTCTATAAATTCTCGACTCTAGAGAATTGGCGAAGTAAGCCAGCATAAAAGTGAAATCGCCACTTGATTTCACGAGTCTATTCTCTCGTAATAATCGACTCGATAGTCATTCCTAGCACACATAGCTATACATTGTATACTCAGTTATACAATATTTCATTTTCCCCCTGACATGCATAAAGGAGCATTTGGTTTGCTCAGATAATTCAGATGTGAAAAATGATTTACTAGACGTCCTGCAAAAACATCGACAAGCTGTTGCATTAGCTGGTGAAAACTTAGGGTGTATAAATCTAATCCAACACCATATTAACGTAAAACAGGATACAAAACCGCTCTACGTGCCAGCGTATAGAATTGCTCATTTGCAACATGCACTAGCAAAGCAGTATGTTGATGAAATGTTAATTCTGGACATCACTGAACCTTCAGTATCCCCATGAAACGCACCACTCTTCTTTGTACCCAAACAAAACGGGGAGATGAGGGCAGTTGTTGATTATCGCAAACTTAACCAGGTAACCATTCCCGACCGTTTTCCCATGCCATTGTTAAGTGATGTGCTGCACAAAATTGGACCAGAAAATATGGTCTGTTCTACAATTGATTTATTAAGTGGCTACTACCAGATAGGATTAGATGGAGAATCCCGCAAGTACACTGCTTTCTCTACAGACAGTGGGCGTTTTCAGTATGAGAGAATGCCGATGGGATTAAGGACAGCTCCTCGATTAATGAATAGCGTTTTGGCTGGAATATTAGGCGACAGTATATTTGTCTACCTGGATGACATCATAATTGCAACACCTACACTAGCAGAACATCTACAGAAGTTAGATCAGCTACTACACAAGTTAGCCAGTGCAGGTTTAAAAATTAAGCTGTCTAAATGTAAATTATGCTTTAAGGAAATAAAATTCTTAGGCCACAGACTAGATGCAGAGGGTATTCACACTTCCGAGGACAAAATAAAAGCAGTAAGAGATTTTCCAGAACCCACAAATGTGCATGAAGTAAGACCATTTTTAGGGCTCGCCGGATATTATAGGGCGTTTATACAACACTTCTCCCACACAGCCCAACCCTTATTTCAGTGGGGAGAGGAACAAAAAAAATGCATTTAATGAATTAAAAGATAAACTTACATGTGCACCTTGTTTGGCTTATCCTAACTTCACATAGCCGTTCATAATTTGCACAGGCGCTTCCCTCAAAGGCTGAGGTGCTGTAATGATGAAAAAGAATAAACAAGGTAAATACCAACCCATTACTTTTGCCAGTAGACAAATAAAAGGGGCAGAAAAAAATTACTGTGTAACAGACTTGGAAGCCCTAGCGGTAACATTTGCTCTACAGAAATTTCGTGACCTCGTGTACGGATATGAAATTCACCTATACACAGACCACAAGCCTCTTGTGGGCACGTTCCAAGAAAAATTCCTCTCTGGAAGGAGAGCACGATGGAAATGTAAAATCCAGAATTACAATGTAAATATTCACTACATAAAAAGTAAAGTGAACACGGCAGCAGATGCCTTATCACGAAACCCATTAGCCAACGTCGCTACAACAAGTCCACGGGAATCACTCCATCCTTTCCATCACAAGGATGAAACGGTCCCCACAAATCAAGAAATCTCACAAGCACAAAGACAGGACCCAGTATGGTCTAAAGCAAGGGTGTCAATCTCAAAACCTTTCGAGGGCCAATTCTTAACTTAGTTACGGTTTCGAGGGCCAGCACAGACATACACCTGTACGTATTTGCAAGAGCCGTAAAGACTGGAAGGCAGATAAACAGATGATTTACATTTTTTTACATTTTAAAAATTTACAGTGCTTGAAAACAAATTAATAATAAATGAATAAAACCGTCCACACATGAACCTGAACACGCGACGGCATAGCCTACAGTAGTAAAGCCTGGCACAATGTGGTGGTTACCGGTTTTGACGTTTCCCTACTTTTTTTCAAAGGCCCACCTCAGTTCTGCATATATTTAGTCATAGTTTGATTAACTGAGTCATTAAAAAGCGAAGGTATAACTCACAACATCGCTAAAAAAGAGGCGAGGTTTAATCACTGTAGTGCTGGCGTACACCACTTCTCCGTGTCTTTCGTGACAGTTAAATCGTTTGAGCCTGGCGGCTCATGCCTTCAGATACCAGCAGTGGCTTCGTCTTCGGTTTTAAACGGATTCCTGATGTTTATTTACAAAGAGTTTCGCTTTATAAAAACGATATTACTAGCAATTTTAATTGAAATCAA
>JAGKTI010032480.1:0-11889 GCA_018397915.1 Birgus latro
GCCACAAAATGTTGCTTGGAGGCAACAGCTTCACAGGTCGATGCCTCGAGCCTGATTAGGTTGTCCAAAGTACACTGTAATTTACGGAAGCCGCTCTGTGAGAAGAGAGAAAGCAACCCTTCTCTAGAAACCACACAAGCCTGACATTGACCATCTTTTCAAATAACTTGCACACACAAGATGTTAAACTAATAGGGCAATAGTTGGAGACATGGGAATGGTCGTTACCAGGTTTGGGAATGGGAAGGACAATACTCAACTTCCAACTCTTGGGAACAGAGTCCTCACTCCAAACCCTGATAAAAAGGTCCAATAAAAACTGTAAGGATTCAGTCAGCAGATGACGGACCAAAGCATACAGAATGTCATAAGGCCCAGGAGCAGTATCACCATGCTCTGAGAGGGCAGCACACAGCTCACGGAGGCTGAAGTCTAAATTATGAGGTTCTCCGCCACGAGAGCGAAAGTCAAGGCCCAGCCTCTGCTGATTCATATGAAAGTTAGCACTCGGCTTAGAAGGATCCTTTTTTGAGACAGCATGAAACTGATTTGCAAGAGCTGAGGCTACTGCATCTTGTGCAGACATAAGATTTCCATGAAGTCATAACACCGGTGGGGAGGGAGGGCACACCTTTTTCCACACCATGGGCATTGGAGTAGAGGATGTAACTGTAGAAACATACGACCCCCACGAGTTATGGCGAGCATTCTTCATGGCCCATCTACAGTGAGCAAATGCTTTGTGAAACTGGATTTTCAGACAAAAAAAAAAAAATCACGACTGGCAAAATACCGACAGGCAGCCACATTGTAAGCTCCTTTTGCTATAGAGCAGTCATCATTCCACCACGGCACAGGTCTCCGAGAAAAAACACCAGAAGTCCTTGGGATGGAATGAACCCCTGCTGAGAAAAGAGTCTTGGTAAAATAACGTTCGGCATCACTGACAGTTGGAAAATCAGTAACCCTGTAGGGAAATACACATAGTTCCTCAAAGAGCGACCAATCAGCCTTATCCAGACACCAGTGTGGCATTCGGGCTGCAGGAACAGAGCAAGTAGACTGGACCAACACAGGATAATGGTCACTACCATGCAGATCATCCAAAACCTCTGAGAAAAAATCAAGGTCACAATCAGAGGAGATGGTGAGGTCAGTGACAGAATACGTGCCAGTCTGAACATGAAAATGAGTCAGCCTCCCATCATTTAAGACAACCAAATCTAAATCCACAATCAAAGAGGCAAGAAGATCACCCAGTGGATTTGAAAGTGAGTCACCCCACAAAGGATGGCGGCCATTAACCTGTCATGTCCTGACCGATTTCCAACCTCCGATACCCCCAGTCCTGAGCAATTTCAGATTTTTTTTTGGGGGGAGGGGCTCAAACCTCTGCTATTGGTAGGAAGCATCGAAAATTCATAGAGAAATCGCCCTCCTGAGCTTATAAATGTTGCTACGGGTGACAGTCAGCCTTAGCTTTTCATTTTCTCTCAGGGTACCTGGCTGCAAAGAAAACGAACTATGGGACGGTTAACTAATTGAAGCCACTTTAAATTACATATTTATTTACTTATTTGGTACAAATTTATGCGTAGTACAAGACTATATTGGTTTCCACACAATAATATAGGCAATATAAGCATTGTTCAGTCACCAAACATATCCACATATGGCACCTTCCTTTACGACATTGCCACCTCATCACTTCTGTTTGTTTCTTGCTCTGCTCCTTTATTTCTTTGTCCTCCACCTCAAGAAACACTTTCACCGTGAATTTCGTCATTGGAGAGACCGTGACACGACATGTCTTTACTAGCCAGGTCACTGCTAACAAGTGAATTGCTGAGTGTGGGGGGAGGGGGGGTTAGGCAGGACCAGGCAGTATCCCCACTTGACAGCAGATAGAGGATAGTCTCCCACATGTGCCTACCAAAAATCACCCATGAAACATGAAAAATGTGCAAATGACTGACCTTGCAATTACATAATGTATGGGTACATCGATGGGTGTCACCGTGACAAAACGTTGCAATGTACCCGTATGTCGATGGGACTCCTTGGGTTAAGGTCACCAAGGAGTAGAAAAGAAAAGGGGATGAAAGTTGACTGATAAGGGTCTCCAGATCAGCAAGCATAACAGGAACGGCAGGTGGTAGGTACAGACAACAGATGGTATAGCACCTCCCAATGTGCATCAGTACTGTTAAACTTGACAGGGAGACTGGATTGCAAAGGAAATAAAGCAGATATCAGATCAGCATAAAATGGCACATCCACTGCTGTGACTGCCCGGAGATACATGGAAGACCTCATACCCCCTGATAGAAGGAATCGGTCTATCCCCCACCATAGTCTCCTGGAGAGACACAGTGGGCTCAGAGCAGTAATAACTGTAATTCCTCCCAATTTGCCACGGCACCTCTAGAATTACATTGAAGACAGAATGATACTGGTTGAGCCATACTGATTAGTATTAAATATTATGAATTGAGAAACACCTGCGCTATGTAGGAACCTTGTTGGGAAGGGTGTGACAGCCCTTCTTCCTTGGCATGGAGCTCTGCCTCACCAACCGAGAAGACAATGAAGATTTAGAGTTTCCATGGCTGGAAGGACACTTACCCCGAGACATGTCCCGCCCATCGCCAGAATGAGCCCCAGGCACAGAGACCTTCCTGGAAGACCCACTTGCCCCGTCTGCACAACCACATGGGGGTCCAGCTGGCACCTCGGGGCCAATTGAACCCTCCCCAACCAAATCAACCAACGATAGGGTGCTGGCTGATGGATCAAAGGGAACAAGCAACCGAGCCCTCTGAATATCTTAAGACCCAGACCCTGCCACACCTGAGCAAGAGGCAGGGACTGGAATCTCAGAAGGACCACGATGAACACCCACCGACTTAGACGCCGCCACTGGCCGGGATGTCGAGTGAAGAGCCCCCCTCAGAATTCTCAGGCGGTACAGAAGTTTGAACTTTTGAAGGAGAGGAGTCACCTAAAGAGTCCTCACTCCTCACCCATTTGAGGTTGGCAGACGCAACTTCCATCTCTACACCAGAACTTGAAGCACTAGAAACTGTAGAGGCGCACTGTAAAGAAGACTGAACACCAGTAGCAGAGCGCACAGATGGTACAAGATCAGCAGTCAGTACGGGAGTAGCAGCCGATACAGGAGTGTCAGTTGGTACAGGAGTAGCAGCTGGTACAGGACAGGAGCAGCAGCCGGACGAGATGCAGGCTTCAAAGGTGCCGGAGTCCTTGGGAGATCACGAGAAGGAGGAGTAGGACGTCCAGTATCTGACAAGGGACAAGAAAAAGGGTCAGTGAGAGGAGCAGGAGCCCCGCGACGGGGCACAGCGGATTTGACTTAGAAAGAATTGAAGCAAAGGACACACATGGACGGACATACATCGACATGAGACGGTCCTTAGCTTCGGCAAAACTCAGCCTCTCCGTGGCTCTGAGAGACAAAATTTCATGTTCCATTTTGTATCGATCACAAGATTTAAAAGAAGCAGCGTGCTCACCACCAAAATTGACACAGATACTGTACAGGACCAGGGCATCTAACCCACACGACACACAGACTGCTGCAGGTCTCAAGGGAAGGCGCCTACAAGTTCGACCAGTATGACCCAAACGCTGACAGTGGAAACATCTACGAGGCATAGGGACATAGGGCCTAACTCTGTACTGGTACCATGCAGCGTCAAGAACAGCAGGGAGGCTCAATGAATCAAAAGTAACCTTCTGTGCAGACAATTCTTCAGCAAGGTGTGCCTCATCGTAAATTAGCAATTCCTTAGCATACACAACCCCACAAGAATTATTCAATGAAGCATGGAGGGAACATGTGACAGACTGATCCGAAAGCATGGACAAAGATTGAACAGCCACACTCTGTGAAGGGTCAGACACTTCCACCAACAAACTGCCATCAACCTGCGGAACCACTTTAGGGACTGCACCACAGGCAGCGACAAGTTCTCAGTGTATGTGAAAAATATCACACCTTCTGACATCCACTTCAGCAAGGCCACGAACAAATAAGAATTTGGCAAAAGATGCAGGAGGAAAAGGAATCAAAAGTGTATTTGTACCTCTAACATTGGGGTCCTGAGGGCCAGGTACACTCCTTGCCCCCTGCCTGTGATCCCTGTTATGGGAGCCACCGGACCGGGGAGGCAAGGCGCGTGGAACCTGAAAGGGCTCCAGAGTGGCAACCAGTGAATGGCAAGGAGATTCAGTGGATGCGCCGAGGTCAGGGAGAGAGGCAGGTCAGGGCACATTAATATAAACCATAATTATAAGCTGAATAACTTCATTCCCTTAACCCACCACACACCACGGAGCCCAACAAGGGAAGGCCATATGCCACAGGCGACCTCAGGGGTAGCAGGGAAGTATACGTGGGTAACCACTGGGGGGCCTGAGCAAGGGTAACCCCAGGACGATAAGAGCCACCAGGCCCCCCAGTGCCCACTTGACCCTAGCCAATGAATGACCATCCGATTGACCTGGTTGGGCTCAACCAGGCCGCCCGTCTAGCCAGAAAAAGGGATCAAAGAGGTGTATTGCTAGCTGCAGGGTGCATCATGCAGCATCGGTCAACCTCCAGGACTCCCATCTCAAAGCATTACGGGACGTCATGCACGGCAAACATGTGAGGAGGCAACAGTCCTGCCCTAGATGCAAATGGGCAGGGACTAACATCACCAGCAGGCCTCCTCCACTAGTGATGTAGGGGGTGCTTGGTCCACAAGGCTGACAGATGCCAAACCCTACAAAGGTAGGCATGCCTCCAAAGTAGGTGGCACCGCCACAATGTCAAGGTGACCCCCTGCAGCGGGGGAGAGGATGGAGACTGAGAGACTGATGACTAGAGTGTATGTGAATGAGGTGGAGGGGGGGAGGGAGGGGGAGGTCAAGTACATAGGAGTACATAGGAAAGCAAACAGCAACAGACCTTATGGTCCTTTCGAGGCTGTTTGTTACAGAGTAGACTATGACTACAAGATCTAACTCTACATGCTGAAGGATAAGGATAGTTAAGCAAGAAGGCTTCCCCCACCTCCAAACCCTCCAGCCAAAACTGGCAAGAAAAAGTGGGAAAGACCACCATGCAGCATGGAAAAACTGACATGGAAATTTCATAGGAAAGACTGAAAAGGAAAAGCTACATTATGTAATACGTTATCTCTAAGCTACCGGTATGAATAACCTGAAAGAGAAAGTAGTAAAGTACAATGAATAATCGAATAAATAAATAACGCATGACACTATGTATGGGTACACTGAGTTGAATACAGTAATCCCTTGGTCTCAGTTGGACTCTGCGGGAATTCAAAAGAAACAAATACATGTGAATATAGCTAATAATCCCGTGGTCTCAGTTGGACTCTGCAGGAATTCAAAAGTTACAAATACACATAAATATAGTGATCCCATGGTCTCAGTTGGGCTCTGCGGGAAGAAACTTAAAACATTATCACCGTGCATATATTTGCATTTAGTAAATTGATCCAGGTTCTAAAAGAGTAGAATAAAATAAAAAAATTTATACAAGTGTTTTATTCAGGAGTAAACATAGTAAGCTGGGGGTTAGACGACAAATATTTAACCAGGCAACCTTTAAAGGTTAGTACTGTATTACAATTTACTACATTGGAGGGCAATTTATTCCATATATTTACAACTCTATTGAAGAAGAAATGCTTAGCTTCATGGAGTGGAATCGTTCGCCAATTATTTTATGCCCATTGCCTCTAGTATAATTCGAGTGATCAACTGTGAAGTATTTATTGACAGCCATGTTATCTTGTCCTTTGAATATTTTGAATACTTGAATTAAATCTCCTCGTATCCTCCGTTTAGTTAAGGTAAAGAGATTCAAGGCTTCTAAACGTTCCTCGTATGGTTTATTTCTCAATCTAGGTATCATTTTTGTCATCCTTCGCTGCACTCTTTCAAGCTTTTCCATATCCTTTTTATAATATGGTGACCAAAACTGAACACAGTACTCCAAGTATGGGCGTACTATGGAATTATACAAAGTGAGAATGATATTATCGGACTTATATTCAAATGCTCTGCCTATGAATCCAGTCAATTTGTTGGCCTTTTTCACTGCTTCTGTACATTGTTTGCTTGGTTTCAGATCGTCTGTTATTATAACTCCTAAGTGTTTTTCGTGGTTTACCCTATCAAGTTGGACATTATTCATGCTATAACTAGCTCTTACATTTTTACTGCCAATGTTTAGTACTTTGCATTTATTAATATTAAAATCCATTTGCCAAACTTGGGCCCAGTTAAACAGCTGATCAAAATCTCTCTGAATTGCTTGCCTTTGCAGTACTATATCTGCTCTGTTACCTATTTTAGTATCATCAGCAAATTTTGAAATCTTACAACACAATCCTTCGTCAATATCATTTGCATATATTAAGAAAAGAATAGGACCTAACACGGAACCCTGTGGAACTCCACTTGTAACGTTTATCCAGTCTGACTCTTTTCCATTAATTACAACTCTTTGCTTTCATTCAGAGAGCCAATTTTCTACCCAACCAAGAACATTGCCGCTGAAACCATGTGCCTTTAGCTTCTGAAGGAGTCTTTTGTGTGGAACTTTGTCAAAGGCCTTATGAAAATCTAGGTAGACCACATCAACAGATTTAGTCTCATCATACATATTCAGTATATCATTGAAAAAGTCCAGCAGATTCGTGAGGCAAGAGCGATTATTATGAAAACCATGTTGTGAATCTTTGATGAGATTGTTTGTTTCTAAGTGTTTCACAAACTTGTCTCTGATAATAGTTTCGAGCAATTTGCAAACCACCAATGTTAAACTAATTGGGCGGTAGTTTTCTGGTTGGGTTCTGTTGCCCTTTTTGAATATTGGGGTTACATTGGCAAGCTTCCATTCATGTGGCACCTTACTGCTCTTAAGTGATAAGTTGAAAAGTTCAGACAAAGGTTTTGATATTTTATTCTGCAGTTCCTTCAATACAGTGGAGATATTTTGTGTGGTCCTGGTGTTTTATTCTCTTTTAATTTGTTTTTTGCAAGCAGTACATCGTGATCACTAACTGTGATGTCAGTAATTATGTTGCCCTCTTCTATAGGAATGGGGGAAACAGCGGGAATCGTATGTATATTTTCTGTTGTAAATACTGAAGTGAAGAATGTATTAAGAATTTTCGCCATCATAGTTTCGTCATCAGTGTGCTCTCCGTTATCTGTGATCAAGGGGCCGATTGTTGGAGTTATTACCTTTTTGCTTCTGATGTAACTGAAAAATTCTTTGGGCTTTGATTTACTGATACTTGCAATATGTGACTCAAGGTTTTTCTTACTGCATTTAATTAATTTTTTGGCTTTTCGTCGAAGGGCATCGTAATCATTTTTACAACTTTGACTCTTTGTGGTATTATAGTTTTTATGTGCAAGATTTTTTAGCTTTCAGACAATGTTTAATGTCGGAGTTCCACCATTTGGGTTTAGAATTTTTGGCAGGCCTTCTGTTCTGCATTGGAATGCATAACCTGACAGCACTGTTGAGAGTTTCCGTAAAAAAAATTCCAAGCATCATTGATACTAAAGTTTGGACAATGGGATGCCAGTCGCCTGCACCTATAATTTGCCTTTAATTTCATAAAATTTGCTCTCTTAAAGTCAGGCACTTTCTCACAACTCACAACTGGCCCTGACGCTGTCTTCACAGAATTTAATGTTGAATGTAACTATGCGATGATCACTTGTACTAAGTTCCTCTCCTACAATTACGTTACTCACTACATTTTCTGATGTGGCTAAGACAAGATCTAGGATGTTAGATCCACATGTCGGATAATTTACAAATTGATATAAAGAACTTTCCTGCAAGTTTGTATACAGGTCTAACCCTGTGTGTGAGGACAGGGCTTCTCCCCATTTTGCAACTGGTAAATTAAAATCACCAAATATTACCGTGCTTTGTGTACAGATATTTCGGCAATTTGATTGTAGATTTCGTTATCAGTGTTGAGTGGCTGACCGGGTGGATGATAAATTACCCCAATGGTGATTTTATGACAATTTTCATTTCTTGGCTGAATGTAAATAGTGTCAATATTTTCAATACATGGCTTGGTAATTTCGACTGGATGAAATCCTGATTTGATGTATAACAACAGACCGCCCCCTGTTCGATTCTTCCTTTCGCTACTGAAAATGTGATAGCCTGGTAAATTAAATTCTGCTAGAAAATCTCTCTGTTCAGTATCTAACCATGATTCTGTTATACCAATTACATCATAATCGTCGGTAAAGACAAGGGCCTCTAAATCAGAAAATTTATTACGTAGACTATGCGCATTAACAAGAATAGCTTTAATATGTTTTCTTTTCCAATGTGAGGACCTTCCATTACATACTGATTTATTGGGCAGTATGACATCTACGTTTGCCTCCCGTGATGTCTGTTTTTTCTCCAGAAAAAACTTACGGCATCACTAAGCAAACGACCGAGACGGGCAGAACCAACAGCATTCAAGTGCAGTCCATCATTCGCAAATAGTGTTCGCTGCTCGTAGAACTGGTTCCACATGTCGATGAACTCAACTCCTTCCTGTACGCAAAGTGTCTTGACTCTGTTATTTATACTAAATGCTCTGATGAAGAAGGCATTCCCTGCATTAATCCTTGGGAGTATGCCTGAAATTAAAATATGATTTGTTTTCTCCTTGTAGCATCGGATCATCTTTCTGTACTTCTCCATCAGCTCCTCCGATCGGGTTTGCATGACATCATTTGTACCTGTATGAATGATAACAAGGCTGTCATTTTCCGCATTCACAAAAAACATCTTCCACAGCCTCCGTTACGTTGTCTACTCCTGCACCTGGAGTACAAAAACGCTTTCGTTTAGAGGGTGCCCTGCCGCAAAATTCCACCAACTGACCACGGATGATGGAGTCCCCCACAACCTCTACTTCCGTGAGAATCTGAAATTTGTTGTATGTCATTACTGGAATGATGCTCCTTTTTCTCACAAACCTGGCACCATTCTGGACTGGCTGAAACTCGTTCTGTACAGTGGGGGGAGAAGTAACTGCACTGGAAGGAGGATGGTCAGCCTGGACAGCGGTTGGCCGAGCAGTGGGGCTATCATGCACAGTATGACCAACAATATTCGCAATGAACTCCTCAAGCACATCAACTTTCTGGGTCAGGCTGTTAATTTTAATTGTAACCTCGGTCAGCTTATCTTCAAAGCTCTGACGTAGTTTGCACAGCCTGCAAACAAAGGAACGGTCCGTATAAAAGGATCCAGTAAAACTACCGGAGCAGGATACGCAAGTGATGTTCCGCAGCATTCTGAAAGGAAAGTTAACTGTTACCTGGATTAGGGAAATAAAATTATACTACAATCTGAAATATAACAATAAGGTAGGAATGACTACCTTACTGGTTGGCAATGTACCTGCAGAGTATTTATTAGCAATCTATTACAATCAAAGGAAAGTTAATCATTACCTGAAATGAGGATATAAAATTATACTACAATCTGAAATATAATAATAATGTAGGAATGACTACCTTACTGGTTGGCAATGTACCTACAGAGTATTTATCTGCAATCTATTACAATGAAAGGAAAGTTATCCGTTACCTGGAATAGGGAAATAAAATTATACTACAATCTGCAATATAGCACTCACAACACGGTCATACAATGCACAAACAAGTTAATTATTTCCTGAAAAGTCACGACATATGAAGATACAATAATATCCTGCATGTACAGAAATGGGAAAGATATTTCACTGTAAAAATTAGTGTAAGTAAAAAGGAAACAAAAGAAAAAAGAAATTGTTGGGCAATAACAACCAGATGCCGGGTGTCGAAAATGTAAACAAACGCTGACGTAGTCCCTTTTTTTTTTTTTTTTTTGCTAATTTATCGTTTAATGTGATAAAATAATGGATCACTGGTAAATTCATTAACACTAAATTGGTTCTGAGACCAAAAAATAAATATACAAAGCGCAATTCCTATGGTTTTCCAAGGGTAACTCGTCTGGCCCTCTGGCGGGAGACGGCTGA
Source organism: Birgus latro (assembly GCA_018397915.1). NCBI lineage: Eukaryota > Metazoa > Arthropoda > Malacostraca > Decapoda > Coenobitidae > Birgus > Birgus latro. Next base: position 10,098 of record JAGKTI010032480.1, read on the forward strand.
AGTAACAAAGCCACTCAAACACACATCCACAATAACACTCATAGACGTTGAACAATCCGTATTTACACTTCACAAAATAAGCTTAGCTACCAGACAGTCAACCAGATCACTCACCCAAACTCAAGACTATCACACTATCGTAATCACACACGCAAAACACTGAAACAAGCACTTAGCTGTGGGTATTCGCAGAGCAGTTTAGCAGGACGTCTGTCCAGTATGGCGGCTCGTATGGGAAGGATGAGATGGAGGGATGGAGTGGAGAGGTATATGAGAGGGGGAGCTGTGAGCTGGGAGCAGAGCAATGAAATGGCGGGGGACAGGGCGACATGGAGCCGATTTGTTTGTGGCCACATCTTACGGAATTAATGAGACTCGTAATAGAGAGATAGATAGATAGCGGCACTTGAATAGAGAAAGCAGGGCGAAGTATACACACTGGGATTAAACTGCCGTTTAAAATTATTGGTTAATCCACCATAAATACTGTCTCAAATAGCCTACATATTGGGATGGTCACTGAGAGAATTTGATATAATATTCACCAGAATCTAATTTTTTATCCAGAATCTAGTAACTAACATCATTTAAGAAAAATATGGTCTCAGTACTAGAGTGAGTGACCTACAGTGTGTCCTAACTTCCACCTGCTTAGTATGTCGAAGACCTGCAGGTGTACTTCGTTGCTGTATACTCGTATCGAGAAAAATGGAGCTAGACAGCCTGTAACCAAATATAAAAAGACTGGATACACTGATGAACTATATAGCACCACGGAGCGCATACCTCGGCCAGTGCCTACAGTATATCAGATAATTCAAATCACCACTAAAATTTTTTCAACTCTTCCTTGACCCATGACTCACATATACACAAAATTTCATTAAATCCCATCAGTAACTTTTTGATATATCTTCTGGACAAAAATAATAATAATAATAATAATAAAACTGAAGCAGGACTAGAACTGAGATTACCACCAAATTTTAATCACCTCTTTCTGAGCCCATGACCTACATATCCACAAACTTTCACTGGAATCCATCAATATCTTTTTAAGTTATCTTGTCGACAAATAAACATGCAAACAGATAGACTTTGGTTAATACATAAACTCCTCTAATTCTGCTGACGGAGGTAGTCAATACCACTAGGTTTAAGAGCAAATTTATTCCTATGAGGCTGGGTGGAAGAACTGCCAGTCTTTATACTTATACTCAAGATCCCATGACTAAAAACATTTCCACATGACTAATGTATCTGTCTAATTTCAGGAAGCTGAGTTTGCTTTGGGTCCATTTGTTATGAGTCCAGAACGAAACGAGTGGATGGACTTACTTCAAAGCATTACACACTTCGAGTACAAAATCCTGGCTGCTCGTGGTAACCCTGAGGTGGACCAATGGGGCTTCCTGATGCCTCTGTCACCTATGGTTTGGGTGGGCATCGTGACGACACTGCTGGCTGTCATCGCTGTTATGCTCCTCCTTCCCTCCTGCCTTCCCCTCCTGACACAACGCAGAGACAGGCGCTTCATAAATTCCTTCAGGTGCATCAAAGTCCTACTGCAACAAGGTAAATTCTCATATACAAACATATTCAGTCATGTACTATTGGCCACAGAAGTTTCGTTCCTTTCATGGCCTTTGGTTCCTTCTTCCTTTCATAAAAAAAAAAAAAAATGGTGGGCGATTTGATGAATGTAGCAACGTGGCATTCTCCCCCTCTACACCCCCTCCCTCCTGCCCTCTTCCCAGATAGCTTCTGAGGTTTATGAAGCGTGTTGTGAAGC
>JAGKTI010032481.1:0-11889 GCA_018397915.1 Birgus latro
TCTTTGTTGTGTGATTCTTTTCTAGTACTGTACCCACTGTACAGTATATTATTTTAAAACTTGGCAGCATTTCATCTAATATTTGTCATTCATGAAGTGCATAGTACAGGTACTGCAATACAGTACCTACATTCTTCACTGGACATCTTGGTGTTTGCAAGCAGTATAGTACTGTACTGAGATATTAGTATACTCTTGTGTATGGATTCTTTACTGAGATTTTCATATACTTTTGTGTTTGGATTAAATAATGATGTTATTAGGTATATTCCGTTAACCCGCCCAGTCCCCCCAACGTACGATGCACGTTACAACTTTTGTTCATGCTGAGACCCACCGATGTGTATCGTACATCAGTCAATTGCAAGGTTCGTCGTTGCAAATTTTTCAAGAATCACGGGTGATTTTTGGTAGGCATATGTGGGAGACCTTCCTCTACCCCCAGCCAGATGGCAACACTGCCTGACCCTGTTCAACCCCCCCCTAAGGGGGGGGTGCAATTTTCTTACAACTCACCTGTTAGCAGTGACCTGGCCAGTAAAGACACGTAGCACCACGGCCTCTCTGACGACGAAATTCAAGGCGAAAGTGATTCCTGTTATGGAGGACAAAGATTATGTGGCACCAGAGTTAGTAATGAACAGAAGTAATGAGGAGGTAACATCGCTAAGTTAGGTACAATATGTTGATGTATTTGGTAAGGGAACAATGCTTATATCACCTATATTATTGTGTGAAGAGCAGTATACTCTTGTACTGCATATAAGTTTGTAACAAATAAATAAATATCTAGGAGGCTGTGTGGTTTTGGTTAAGTTTCCCTTGCATAGGGAGTATATTTTATGAAGCGCAGAATGATAAAAAACAGTAGTCAGGTGAGGGATCTCTTACCTGTTTCGAATATTTTTCACTTCAGGTGAGCGCTTTCTCGCTGAAGTTTCAAAGTTTCTCACCAAAAGCGAATGTTTGAGTCACAAAAGACAAGTTGAAAATCGGTCAGGTTCTGAGTGTGGGTTGGGTAAAAAAGTGGTCGGGACTGAATGAGGAGGTAACATCGCTAAGTTAGGTGCAATATGTTGATGTATTTGGTAAGGGAACAACGCTTATATCGCCTATATTATTGTGTGAAGAGCAATATACACTTGTACTACATATAAATTTGTACCAAATAAATAAATATCTACGAGTCTGTGTGGTTTTGGTTAAGTTTCCCTTGCACAGGGAGTGTATTTTATGAAGCGCGGAATGATAAAAAACAGTAGTCAGGTGAGGGATCTCTTACCTGTTTTGAATATTTTTCACTTCAGGGGAGCGCTTTCTCACTGAATTTTCGATGTTTCTCACAAAAGACAAGTTGAAAATCGGTCAGGTTCTGAGCGTGGGTTGGGTAAAAAAGCGGTCGGGACTGGGTGGGTTAATATAACAGCTGTGCAACACCCATTGTCACCATTATCATATGCTTTCAGTATGTTTTGTATTTCCATTTTCACCTATATTTACCACCTTTCATTAGAAGTGGAGACCTGGATGTAACTTTTGATTGTTGCATTTCATATTCTAGAGAAAAGTAGTTCCATGGTGAAACTTGATTGTCTGCCTTAGTGACCATTATGTAATAGGCATTACTACTAAGCCTTTCTCCTCCTCAATACATCTTACAGCCAGCAGGTGACATCACTGCGTCAGAGATACTGCCGGGCACTGCAGGAGCTACGCAAGAGACCTCGAGTGTACACGTTGGCTGACCTTGTGTATGGTGCTTCAGGTTTCCTCTCAGAAGATCAGTTGATATTCTTTACACTTCAGCTAAAGTCTGGATGTAATAATATGCAAGGTATAAGGTATGTCCCAACACTCTGTAGGGGGCAGGGTGGCTCAGTGGTAGAGCGTCGGACTCAGGATCGTGGGGGTCGTGAGTTCGAGCCATGCCCGGTAGCTGCCATGGCAGGAGGGGTAGCAGCCTTCTGTCACCTAGCAGGGCTATAGGATCTAATAAGGTCTAGCTCGGGGGAACATTTCCTTTCCTTTCCAACAATTTGTATTTTAATTCTTGTTATTTCCAGACCATTTTACTCACCTATGGACAGACTTTTCATGGTGAATAGAATTAGGTGTAGATTTCATTAATCTTGTCATTGCAAAACAACTCTCCCATGCTGAATGAAATTGTATAGGGGTCACAAGAATAATAGAAAAAAATACATCCTAGGAGTGAATTGGTTAACAGACTTCTACAACCAACTGTTAATTTACTTGTTTGCAGCTTAACGATCTAGTTATTACACCACTCACTTAGGGATCACTTGGTCCTCAGCTTCAGGCCTGTTATGGCCACTTACAAGTGAAGGTGATCTGTATAGTCTATCTTGTTTGAAATTGGAGTTTGTTAGTAAGAGTTGGTCCAGCCCTCATATCTAACTAATTAATGGAATCAAGTCACAGAACAACAGACATTTGACATCAACAAGTTATCATTTCTTAACTTTTTTAGATGTATGACTATAATCCAGTAGGTAGGAAAGACTGGTGAAATTGCCAGTCTTCAGGCACATCATCGTCATCATCTGAACCTTTCCCGCCGTAGGGCAGGGTGAGGAGTAGGAACGTCCAGACAGCCCAATTTTGCCCAAGCCAATGGGCCACGCTTCCATTCACTTATCATTTAAGCCCCCAGAATCCTGGCTCTATCTGATAAGCCAAAAAACTTCCACCACATCCTACAGCTTCACATAAACATATCTGATAGAGTCAGTCTGAACGCTGTCACGTTAAAAAGGGGTGCCAAATCCCTGATCATGCACTTCTTCTCACAACATTCATCCAGCCAGCTCGATCTCTTGTCAGTCCCCTCGCCTCACCAACTTCCATAACTCTCTTCCATACACATTCATCCACCATATCCCTCCACCTTCTCCTTGGCCTGCCTCACCTCCTCCTTCCCTCAGATTCACTCAGGTATACCTTTTTCACCAAACTCTTGTTATCCATTTCTCTGCACATGACCATACCATCTCAGTACACTCTCTTTGATTCTAGTGTCCACAGACTTCCTCACTCCACATCTTTCACAAGTCACATTACTTCATATCCAATCCACTTTCTGTACTCCACATACATTTCTCAGCAGTCCCATCTCCACTGCTCCCACTCTTGACTTTTCATTTTCATGCCACACCATAGTCTCACATCCATACGTTAAAGTTGGCACTAACACTCCTTCACGTAAGCCTCACACAGCTGCAAAACTCAAGCCTCTGTTTCTTATCAGGCCCTTCATAGCACCAGCTACTTTCCTTCCTTGTGTCGCTCTACATTCCACTTCATTTGCACATTTCTATCACTGTACCTAGGTATTTGAACTCTCACCAATTCCAGTGTCTCCCCATTCACTGTAACATCACACTGGAAGTTACCTTCTCTTGATTACCATCTCTTTACCCTTTTCTACATTTACTCTCAAGGCACGACTCTCACAGACATCAGCAAAACTCAGCACTAGTCTACCAAGTTCTTGTCCAGTATTTGCAAGTAGCACTGCATCATCAGCATACAACAAATTAGAGGTATTCCATCCAGTACCATTCATTACCAATGCCATCCCTCTCTCCATTATTCGTGTTTTTGCTTCTCTCATCAACCCATCCATATATATATATTGAACAACCATGGAGACATCACACTACCTTGTCACATGGCCACACTGATTGTGAACCATTAACTTAGATCCTCATTTACCCATACACATGCCTCACTACCATCATGAAAACTCTTGATGGCACCAAGCAGCTTACCCTTTACACCGTACATGCACAAAAATGTCCACAATCCTTCTCTGTCTGTGTTGTCGTATGCTTTTTCCGGATCCATAAATGCCATAAACACCTTATAGTCCTTCTCACAAGCCTTCTCCACAATCTGTCTCACTGCAAGTCTCTGATCCATACATCCTCTGCCACTCCTAAAGCCACCCTGTTCATCACTCACTAGGACGTCTGATATCTCTTACTTTATAATAATTCTTCCATGTACCTTCCTTACAACACTCAGTAAACTTATGCCACGATAATTCTTGCACTCACTTCGCTCACCTTTATTTTTGTACAGAGGTACTATCACAGCCTTTTTCTACTCTGCTGGCATAGTTTCACTCATCCATGCCTTCATTCATATTTCCAACAAGCACCTCATTCCACTCTCTTCACTACACTTAATCATTGCATACACCTCATCAGCCCCAGCTGCTTTCCCATTTTTCAACCGCTTCACAGCGTTCTTCACCTGTGCGAGTGTCACGTTTCCTGGCGCTGCATTCCTTCTCTGCACATCCCCAAAACCAGTCATGTTAACAGTTGCTGTGCTCTGTCCATTCCCATTCATCAGACTTTCAAAATATTCTCTCCATCTGGTCCTTACTTCATCCCCATGGGTTAATAATCTACCACTTACATCGTTTTCGTTTTTTTGTTTTCGTTTTTGAAGGCTCCAACATGCTTGCATGTGTCGGCCTTGGTCACCTAATGGCGGCTCTCCACGCTGCTCAATCTCTGGCAGCCTCCCTATTCAGTCCCTTAACCCTTAAGTCACATTTAATGACCTCGTCCCATGTCTTCCTCGGTCTACCCCTCCCAACCCCTCCCCCAATATTAACACTTCTCACCCTCTGCACCCAATTATCATCCCCCATCCTCTCCACATGTCCAAACCACCTCAGCCTACCTCTCCTCATCACAACACCAATACACTCCAGTCCCATCCTACCTCTCAACTCTTCTGTCATAAACCCAGCCCCCCCAGGCCTTGCACGCAGGGATGCACTGCACATCCACCTAATCATTGTCATTTCTGTAAGTTTAAACCTGCGAATATCCTCTTCCTTTACTGCCCAGGTCTCACTACCATACAGCATCACACTCCTAACACATGCTGCATACAAAGATCCCTTAGCACGTAAGGAGAGTCCTCTCAATGTCAGGAGAGGCAACAGCTCCCTGAACTTCTTCCAACCACTTCTCACTCTAGCAACCGAGCTAACTCCAGCCCCACCTCCGGCACATAACATGTCTCCCAGATAACAAAACTCCTCCACATACTCAAGAGACTCACCTGCAAGTTCAACCCTCTCACGCCTAACAATCTCCACCTGCTCTCCCTGACACACCGCACACATGAAATCAGCATTATCTCGCAGTCTACCTCTAATACCACTACATCCTTCACACTTTTACATTTCTTTCCACTCACATCTACATTTCTGCATCTATTGTCAGAGTAATTTGCATTGGTTTTTCTTTCTGGATCATCATTTACCTCCTCCTTTTTCCTCTTCGCAAGTCTCTTTACGTACTTCTTGCTCTCAGTATATTCAGTCCTTATTTCAATGAACCCCTGTCCTGTAACCACTCTCGCAACTTCTTCCTCTTTTCCTCCATTGCTCTTGTAACCTCTTCATCCCACCATGCTGTACCTTTCTTCTTTGTTGTTACTCTTGCCACACCACACACCACTTTAGCATTCTTAACTAAGCAGTCCCTCTATGTATTCCTCAGGCTCTCCAGATCCATTTCATTCCATTTCACTGATTCCAACTCCTCATCTACTTTGGTCCTGTATCCATCTGCCATTCTTTGATCCTCAGCTTCTTGACTTTCAGCCTCTCTCCCTGACTGCTTCTCTCTCTCCTGGTCCACCTCACTCCTCTGAGCATGATCTTGCATACCACAATCATATGATATGACAGACCTCCACATCGTCCTCTCATGACCCTCGTATCAGCAACCATTCCCAGCATCGATCTTTCTACAAACACGTAATCAATCAGGCCCCTTTTAACATGATCCCTGTTCCCTCTATATCATGTATATATATATATATATATGTGCATCTTTGTGTTTGAAATATGAGTTACAAATGCACAACCTCCTTTCCTGACACATTTCCTTCAGTCATTTCCCATTATCATTTTCTCCTGGTACTCCATTACGACCTATTATTTCATCCTCAGGATCAGCGCCTACTCTTCCATTTATATCGTCCATTACAATCACTTTATAGTTCCTGGGCATTTCTCCCACGGCTCCATCCAGCTCATCCCAAAACATGTCTTGCTCTCTCTCACTCCTGTCATCACACGGTGCATACGCTACAATCACGGCCACTTTCACCTTCCCCAACTTGAACTTGACATACATACATCTCGAGCTGACACATTTTGTAATCTCTCATTCCACTCTGCCACACCTCATTCATCAACAAAGCAACTCCTTCCTTGCATCTTCCTCAGCCAGTCATTCCCGATCTTACACATTTCACACCCTCCCACTCCTCCACTTCAAACCCTTTCATCTTTGTTTCACACAATTCCATCATGGCATATCTCGCACTCTTGAACACATTCACCTCTTCCACCCTCTTGCTCTCCTCATTCACACCTCTCATTCCACATGACCATGTGAATCTGCCCATTTGGTTGGGGCCCAGGGCTGGTATTGGCCCCTCTGAGGCTCTCTGATATGTTTGGCATGATTAAGTGATTTTAGCCTGGGGAATCTGGGGGACACTTAACCTGGCCAAAAACCCCGGTTATATGGTTACCACCCAGCATAGTAAATGGTTTCCTGGGTACAGGAAACCATTTGGCTTGTCACTTAATGTAGAGACCATAAGGCATCCCTTCATTGAGTGATTGGATGATGGGTGCCCCCACCTACCATATTCATGCACATAATATCATCATCAGCATCATCATCTTTGTTTTTCGTCCTTCTGTTCCCATATTCAAACTGGGGTTGGACGTGCGATGGCTTTTCTCCACTGCATCCTATCCTGGATTAAATCTTCTCCAATACCCAATCTTTCCATATCTTGCATTACAACACTTTTCCAGGTCTTCTTAGGTCTTCCTGGCGGTTGACATCCCATCCACTTCCAGTTCCTCTGCTATTCTCACACAGCTCCCTTCCTCACTCCTCCTCATGTGACCATCTAAGCTGCTTCTGCCTCAAGATGATATCAAGATCCTTCACCCTGCATCTTCTGGCTAGCTCCTCACTCAAAACTCTGTAACTTCCATTTCACTCCCGCCGTGTATCTTAACACTATGCGATCAGTACTTCTCAGAACTTTCAATAGTCTATCTGTCAAAGCCCATGTTTCAGCACCATATATCAATACTGGTCTAATGCAGGCCTCATGTATTTTACTTCAGTGTCTCAGTGGTATGTGTTTGTTGACCAGTAGACTATTTCCTTCCACTTTAACCATGCTGATGCCACTCTTGTTCTAACTGACCTCTCCACCCCTGCTTCACAGTTCTACATCTCCTAGATAGCAGAACTGTTGCACTTCCTGTAGTGTGCCCCCATTCACCTCCAGCGCATCCTCTTCTTCATCTCCTTCTGCCTCTCATCTTATTCAGGCTGGGCAGCAGAAATTTTGCACCTCTCAAATTTTGCAGACCTGAGCACCTTCTATGGCACCACTTACTACACTTCATGCACAACACTGAGTTCACTCCTACTCCTCTGCCACAGCATCCACATGGCCATTTTCCTGACTGAATTCTTTCTACTGGTTTCTTGCCTGTCACCATTACCTTTGTCTTATGTCTTATCCATATTTATTTTCATTCCCCTCTTCATTCCATTTTTCCATCTATTAAACATTTCCACCACTTCTTCCTTAGTCTCCGCTTTCAGCACTAGGTCATCAGCATACAGCAATTCCCATGGGCCATCCCCCCTACTTTCTCATGTTGCTTCCTCCATTACTATGTTAAACAGCAATGGACTGAGTGCTGAACCCTTGATGTACCCCAACTCCTATTCCAAAATTTCTTGATGTTCTTGCTATTGTCTTGGGTTTTGATCTTGTATCAATATAGAGAGACATGACATCTGCAATGAGTCTCTCAGGCACATTCTCTCTTCTCAAGGCCCACTCTATAACTCTCCTTGGCACTCTGTCAAAAGCTTTTTCCAGGTCCACAAACACATGGTACAAGCATTTCCGCTTCTGTTGAAACATTTTCCTGCATCTGCACATAATACAGTATAATACAGAAAGATATGTGTATTCACACCAAGACTGCCAAATATAAATAATTAATATACAGTAATCTCTTTTCATTGTCATCATCATCAGCAGCAGCTCCAACACCATGCCTCTGCCTGGAAACTCCAGAACAGGGGATGCCAATGACAAAATTATCTCCAGGCTACTTTATCCTCACAGTTTCAAAAATTTCTTGAATTTCCTTAAATTTTCCACCTTTTCTTGTCTGGTGAACCATTTTTAAAATTTACCATAATCTCAAAGGGTCCATGGATTGCAAGTTGAAAAGTTAACACGCATTTTTCATTAGTCCTCTTCATTTCTATTTTTCATTTTTTTACTTTATTCTTACTCCTAGTATATACAGTATGCGCGGAAAGTATTGACGCTAAAGGGCCGACGTCATTTTTTTTCGCGTTAAGTGAAGTAGGGTCAATACTACCCTCCCCTGTGATGCGAAATGAGCTGACGCTTTTTCAGCGGGAGCTGGCAACCCTGCTTGATAGGTTTGGCACCACAGGAGCAGGCTCAGTAATGTTTGGGCAGCCACAGGAGGAGGATTGTCTCTGTGTGTGATGCACCACGAGGGCATGATTTGACTCAAATAACAGTTATTTGGTTACCTACCACATTCTCATCATGCCTAAAGTAACCACAAGCAAGGACAAACGTGTGGAAGTGATTACTTTATACAAAGCTGGCCACAAACTCCCATTTATTGCAAATCAGATGGTGTTAGACTGAGGACAGTGCAGAGACTGGTGAAGCGGTTCAAGGACAGTGGGGAGGCCATTCCTCCCACTCCACTTCCCAAGCCTGGGAGACCTCGTAAGACAACCTTCAGGACCCGTCAGCTGATCTCAAGGCAAGTTAGCAAGGATCCAAGGCTAACAGCACGGGATTTAAAAGAAAAGAACCCACAGTTGCTGGCAGATGTGTCTGTCAGAAGTGTGCAGCAGCTGTTGCATGACGATCTGGGCTACAGGAGTTTTTGTGCTCGTAAAAAACCACTGCTAACTGCACTTCAGAAGAAAAAGAGAGTAAATTTTTGTAAGAAATATCTTGCCTGGAGTGAGGAGCAATGGAAAACTGTGCTTTGGAGTGATGAGTCAACATTTACTGTCACTGGTACCCCTTCATCACGAGTGTACCGCAAACCAGGCAGTGACCCCCTGGATCCTAAGTACACTTCCAAGTTTGTTAAATACCCAGCCTCACTCATGGCTTGGGGCTGCTTTACATATTATGGTGTTGGTAGGTTGGTAATTCTACCTGCAAATGAAAAAGTGAACCAGAACAATTATTTGGAGCTCTTATGTGATGTTTTAAGTGACTCTTTTGATAAAACCAAGGCAAGAGTATTTATGCAAGATTCTGCCCCTGCACATGTTGCAAAGTCAGTGAAACAGTGGCTAACAGACTGTGAGGTTCCCTTTATTCGAGATTGGCCCGGAAACAGCCCAGCTATCAATCCCATTGAGAATTTATGGGTGCACATGAAGCGGCAGCTGCGTAGTATGGACACATCATCTTTGCCTAAACTTGAGGCTGCAGTCAAGCAGCTATGGAGCAGTTTTAGTCCGTCTGTTCTGCAAAACTACGCCATCAGTCTCCCCAGACGCCTTAAGAAGATAATAAAGGTGAAGGGGAATGCCAGTAAATACTAAATTCAATGGTGAGTGTTAATTTATTTGTTTCTCCTTGCTAACCACAAGAATGTTTTCTTTTTTTTAAGATGGCGTCAACACTTTCCGCGCATACTGTATATATTCCCTTTTCCATCAGAACTTTCCTTGTATTCACCCCAGCCACATACTGTATTTATTTCTTCTTGTACTGCTCTTTCTGCTTGTATATGCCATTATGCTGCTTCTCTTTTAATAACTGATACCCTTGAAACACCACCACACACCTTTAGCACAGTGGTAGATGGTGGTGTCTGTCATCCACCCACTTGATGTAGTGCTGCCTGTTGCTTCCTTCACCTTTATCATTCTATTTTTTCCTCCCTGTCACTTTTATTCTTCTTTCCACTTCAGGTGGCTCTACACTGAGTGACAAGCCTAACAGTTTCCTGTAACCCAGGACACCATTTACACTGCTGAGTGGTAACCATATACCAGGGTAAGCAAAATATGGAATGGAGTGGCACCTAGTATGGTGCCCCTGTTAACCAGGTGTTCGTTTCGTTTCGTTTCGTTTTTGAAGGCTCCAACATGCTTGCATGTGTCGGCCTTGGTCACCTAATGGCGGCTCTCCACGCTGCTCGATCTCTGGCAGCCTCCCTATTCAGTCCCTTAACCCTTAAGTCACATTTAATGACCTCGTCCCATGTCTTTCTCGGTCTACCCCTCCCAACCCCTCCCCCAATATTAACACTTCTCACCCTCTGTACCCAATTATCATCCCCCATCCTCTCCACATGTCATGGAGAAACGTAAATGCAGCATTCATTCAGAAACCAAACCTCTATGCATTTCTTCACTTCTCGCAACAGCAGGGAACCATCAGACACAGGGAACATCAGTTCACTGCACGGGACAACCCACCAGGGCCTGTAGTTGATATGTCTGCTTGGCCAGACAAACTGGGTTAATCAACAAAAACAAGTATGGTACTAACCACACAGTTTGTGTATATTCCAAAATTTTAAGAAACCATTTTTGCTAGTCCATTCATCCTAATTCTATACAGTATTCCATACTGTTATTGTATACTGTGCTGGACAGTAGTTCGTATTATTGTCGATCCCCCCCTCCCCGCCTAAGGATGGGACGAGGTGGGATCCAGACAAAGTGAGGGAAAGTATGAAAGTGGGAGAACTGCCAACAGAATGACCAGAAAAATGAGTCAGACACTCATCCACACATCACTCAGTCCCCATTGCATTACACTGTGTCACAAATTTCAGATTCAGTGTGCGAGAGAAAATGCTGGCTCTGGGGTTCTACTTGCAGAGCCCTAGCCTATACAAGTGGCTGCGCTCAGTCTTCCACTTGCCATCCAAACTCATTCTCGACCGCTGGCTGGAGGGGTTAGCGAAGACTGACCCAGATGCTGCCAAGAGACTCATGTATCATGTTTATACTAGATATGTATTCAAGTCATAGCACCTAAGTCATTGATTTATAGTTATTTATCATTGTAACACAAATAATTATTATTTATTTTAGTAATAAAAAAATTACTTATTGAAGTTGCTTTTTATTGCCTGTGACAAGCAGGAAAACTTACATAACAGCTAAACTTCCTGTTACTGGGTACTCTTACAACAGATGCCAACTCATTAAGACTGAATTCTGTACGGTAGCAATACTTGGCCAGTGAAGTACATGCAGACTAAAATGATAATCCCTTACAGAATTACGGTGTCTAGCCATAGATAGATAGACAGATAGATAGATGAGCATCAGCTGAGAATTGTGTGCTATGAGAGAGATTGGGCCTAAGAGATGTTAAGAGAAGTGATGCAAACCTGTGGCTAACATGGCTTGGAAATCTTCAAGGAAAGGAGAGGGGTGACCATTATGAATGTGGAGTGAAGAATACCCAGAGGCAGACTGAGGAAGACTCAGGATGAGGTCTTGCACATGGACCTCAGGAATGGGTTTGAGAAGGAAAACGGCTCAAGGCTGTCAATAGAAAGCTGCCTGGGGGTAGGGGTTTTTTCAAGAATTCTCCCCCAGTATCCCTGCTTGTCGTAAGAGGCAACTAAAAGGGTTGGTGGCGGGTTAGTGCCCCACCCCGTAAAAACAACTAACTTGTAGGAGGAGGCTGTAGCACGGGCCGAACAGGGTAGTACTCCCGAGGGGAATGGAATGCTGGTGATAGGGAGAGCTG
>JAGKTI010032482.1:0-11889 GCA_018397915.1 Birgus latro
ATTAACATCCTTCCATCCTCTGCTTTTACTCGCTCCTCCTTCCCAGACTCTCCCTTTCACACCCTTTTCACCTCCTTCCAAAACATTTTCTTATTCTCCTGAAAATTCTCAGTCATCCGCCTACCCCACCTCTCATCTGCTGCCACTTTAGCACCACGCACAACCCTTCTCGCCCTATTCCTCTTTTCCTTATACCTCTCATATGACACCTCATCCCTCCTCTGCAACCACACTTCATATGCATGTCTCTTCTCATCCACAGCCATACTTACTTCCTTGCACCACCATTCACTTCCCTTCCTTACACCACCACCCACTCGTCTCACACCACACACCTCTTCTGCATGCCCCACCACAGCACTCTTAAACAACTGCCATTCCTCCTCCACACTGCCACTCTCCTGATCTTTCACTGCATTCCACTGATCTCTCAATTTCTCCTGATACTCTATCATTTTCTCTCTTTTATCCAACTCACTCACTTTCAAAACCTCCCTGCCACACCTAACTCTCCTAGCTCTCACCCATCTCTTACCTACTCTCAACTTTCCCTCCACCAGGTAGTGGTCAGACATACCTCCACCCTCCCCTCTCAAAACTCTCACATCCAACAATCTTCCTATTACATTCCTGGAAACAACCACATAGTCCATCAATGCTCTGTCAACAACCCTTCCACCCTCCTGTCTCACCCATGTATACTTATAAATATCTTTCTTCTCAAACAAGGTATTCCCAATCACCATCTCTTGCTCAACACACACACCTATCATTCGTTCCCCATTTTCATTTCTTCCAGGCACACCATGCATACCAACTACACCTTCAACTGCTACATTTCCCACTCTAGCATTCAGATCCCCCATCATTACCACATTCACATTTGCTCCAAAGCTCTGCAAACACTCATCAACATCATTCCAGAAAGACTCCTTCTCTTCTTCATCCCTTTCACTACCAGGCCCATATGCACTCACAAATACCCACAACTCACGTTCAAATTTCGCTTTCACCCACATCAGTCTCGATGACACCTCTTTCCATTCAATCACACACTGCTGTACTTCTGGGCTCACTAACAAGGCCACACCTTCTCTTGCCCTTCCTCTATCAACACCTGACAATCTTCCATTCACACTTCCAAATGTAGACTCACCTTTCCCTTTCATCTTTGTTTCACTCAAAGCTAACACATCCAACTTTCTTCTCACAAACATTCTCCCAATCTCCTCCCTTTTAGCCTCAATCGTACTACAACCACGCACATTCATAGACCCAACCTTCAGGGTACGGGGATAACTCGATCCCCCATCCCTTTCTCTGGCCTGTCTCTTTTTAGGAACTAAAAAATAGAGGAGGGGGTCCCTAGTCCCCTCACCCCGCCCCTTTTAGTCGCCTTTTACGACACGCAGGGAATAAGGTGGCGGAATTCTTCCTAACACAATCTGGCCGCAGAGTAGTAGTACCACCCATAGTGCGCCCATATTGTGTCCCCCCCCCCCACCACAGGGGGGAAAATTATTTCAGTTATATCGGCATATGCTCCACAAGTAGGATTGGATGACGCAGAGAAGGATACATTTTGGGATGATTTAATACGTGTAGTAAGTGGTATGGGCGATGATGAAGTAGTGGTTCTGGGAGGGGATTTAAATGGTCATGTTGGTGAAGCGGTTCAAGGTTATGAAGGAGTCCATGGAGGATGTGCATATGGTGTGAGGATTGCGGAAGGGGAAAGAATACTCGAGTTTGGGGAGGCTATGGACATGATTGTGTGGAACACACATTTTAGAAAAAGAGTGAGTAGATTGATTACGTACGAGTCCAGGAAAAATAGTAGTCAGATACATTATTTTCTGGTCAGGAGGGTTGATAGGAGATTAGTGAGGGATGTTAAAGTTATAGGAAGCGAGGAGTGTGTGCAGCAGCACAAACTGTTGATTTGTGACATGGTGCTTAAGGAATGAGTGATGAGAAGGAGGACACATGTACCTAGGAGGAAAATATGGAAGCTGGGAAACCAGTCAGTAAGGGATGCCTTTTATAGTGAGATGAGGAGAGTGGTGGCTGAACAGGAAGCCGTAGATAGAGACGTTAATGAACAGTATAGAGCCCTTAAGAACCTCTCGAGAGTTACCGATGCAATATGCGGTTGGACAAGAGGCCCACCAAGACATAAAGTAACATGGTGGTGGGATGAGGGTGAAGAAGCTGCAGTTAAGGAGAAAAGAAGGCTTTTCCGGGAATGGAAGAAGGGTGGTAACAGGGAGTACCTGGATGCCAAGAACAGGGCTAGAAGAGAGGTACACAGGACGAAGTCTAAGTCACAGAGACTTTTACTTGATAATCTAAATCATGGAGGAAGGAAAAATATGATTTTTAGGGTGGCAAATCAGGTGAAGAGGGATAATCGAGACATTGTAGGTGAGCAGTGTGTGAAGAATGATGAAGGAAGTATAGTGGTGAACAGTGAGGATATAAAAGATTCATGGAGAGAGCATTATAGCCAGTTGCTGAATGAGGAGTTTGATTGGGATAGGGAAGGTTTGGAGCCAGCAGATCCAGTGTTTGGCCCTTGGCCTTTGATTGACGCTGCCACTGTGAGTGAGGCAATAGGCAGGATGCAGGTGGGGAAGGTGGCAGGTGTGTCTGGGTTGACTGCCGAAATGTTGAAGGCCTCAGGAGAGATTGGGGTGAGGTTAGTCACTGACCTGATAAATAATATTATATATGAGTGTGCTGTCCCAGAAGATTGGCTGAAGAGTGCAATTGTAAATGTGTACAAGGGGAAGGGTGATACCCTGGAGAGGGGAAATTACAGAGGTATAAAGCTCTTAGATCAGATAATGAAAGTAATGTAGAGAGTTCTAGAAGGTATGATTAGAGAAAGAGTGAATATAGATGAGATGCAGTTTGGGTTTATGCCAGGCAGGGGGACCACTGGTGCCATATTCATTGTTCGACAGCTTCAGGAAAAATATATTGGAAGGAAAATGGAATTGTATTTTGTTTTTGTTGATTTGGAAAAGGCCTTTGACAGAGTCCCTAGAGAGGTGGTGAAGTGGGTAATGAGAAAGCTAGGGTTGGAAGAGTGGCTGGTTAGGGTGGTTATGGCCATGTACGTGGGTGCTCGCACCCAGGTAAGAGTGAATGGAGTTTTGAGTGATGAGTTTTCCGTGAATGTTGGTGTGCATCAGGGGTCAGTCTTGAGTCCCTTGTTGTTTATCATGGTGCTTGAAGCCCTCTCATGTGACTTCACAGAAGGACTTCTATGGGAGATGTTGTATGCTGATGATTTGGTGTTGATTCCAAAGAATGAAAAGGAGGCGGAGGAAAGATTTAAGAAGTGGAGAGATGGTATGGGGTACAAGGGCTTAAGGATAAATGCAGATAAAACAAAAGTGATGATCTCTAGGGTTGGTGGCAGTACGATCAGAGGAGAGGGAGAGTGGCCATGTGCAGTTTGCCACAAGGGTGTGAGAAGTAATTCCATCTTGTGTAGTGTTTGGAATAAATGGGTACACAAGAGATGTAGTGGTATTAAAGGTAGACTGCGAGATAATGCTGATTTCATGTGTGCGGCGTGTCAGGGAGAGCAGATGGAGATTGTTAGGCGTGAGAGGGTTGAACTTGCTGGTGAGTCTCTTGGGTGTGTGGAGGAGTTTTGTTATTTGGGAGACATATTATGTGCCGGAGGTGGGGCTGGAGTTAGCTCGGTTGCTAGGGTGAGAAGTGGTTGGAAGAAGTTCAGGGAGCTGTTGCCTCTCCTGACATTGAGAGGACTCTTCTTACGTGCTAAGAGGTCTTTGTATGCAGCATGTGTTAGGAGTGTGATGCTGTATGGTAGTGAGACCTGGGCAGTAAAGGAAGAGGATATTCTCAGGTTTAAACGTACAGAAATGACAATGATTAGGTGGATGTGCAGTGCGTTCCTGCGTGCAAGGCCTGGGGGGGCTGGGTTTACGATGGAAGAGTTGAGAGGTAGGATGGGACTGGAGTGTATTGGTGTTGTGATGAGGAGAGGTAGGCTGAGGTGGTTTGGACATGTGGAGAGGATGGGGGATGATAACTGGGTACTGAGGGTGAGAAGTGTTAATATTGGGGGAGGGGTTGGGAGGGGTAGACCAAGAAAGACATGGGACGAGGTCATTAAGTGTGACTTAAGGGTTAAGGGACTGAACAGGGAGGCTGCCAGGGATCGAGCAGCATGGAGAGCCGCTATTAGGTGAGCAAGGCCGACGCATGCAAGCATGTTGGAGCCTTCAAAAACGAAAACGAAAACGATTTCTGCGTCATCATCAACCACTTCCCATTCGCTAAAATCCTTCTGCAAATCTATCCAATCAATGTTGCCAGCAGAGTCCCTCTTCAAATTGTAGCAGAGTTTGTATTTTCCAGTGGCTTAACCTGCCTGACTCACAATCCTTCCAGACACCAACTGTCCACTTTCTGAATGTATTCCCTTTATATGTTGATCAAAGAAACTATGGGAGGCTGATTAACAGGAATAGAAACTGTGGGAGGCTCATCAATTGGAACCACACCATCTTCCAACTTATCTAGTGGATAGTCATTCAACGCTTGCGAAGAATCATCATTAGGCTTCTCCTGGACAATATTGGTCTTCTCATCACTGCTGACACCACCTTCAACTGTAGTATCTTGCTCTGGCGCACGCGCTAGATGACACACGTGCACTCGCATGTAGACACCACCGTGTCTCACCAGAATTGGTTTCCCATCTCTGCCTATTACAATTCCGAGACCGTGCCACTCATGACTGTCATTTCTTTTGTAGAAGACTTCATCTCCATTTCGGATGTCGTTTAACTCACTCGAACATACATTGTGCCGCAAAGCCCTAGCCAAACATTTGTCTGATTCAGTCTTTATAATCACTTGTCTTGCTAAATGAAGAGCATTTAAGCTGTCTCTCACAATTTTCGATGGTGATGTAGGTTCCAAGGCTGGAGGATCATTTGCGTACACATTAGGCAGGCAAGAGTTTTGACCAAAAACAAGTTGGTTAGGAGAAAAGTCTGCGTAGTTGGTGAGAGCATTTCTTGCTGATACTACCCACGTCAAGGCCACATCCAATTCACACTGGCTATCAGCCATTATCTTCCTAACAATGTCACCAATGGCTGTATTTTGACACTCACAGACTCTGTTGCTCCATGGACTCCCTACAGACGTTGTCATGATCTTGATATTGAAGGCCTCTCCCAGTGCTCGCATTTCCGCACTGTTGAATTCACAACCGTTGTCTGTAAGAATTTTTCCAGGTGCGCCAAACACAACAATCCAGCTCCAAAATATTCCTTTCATAATGGTGGGTGCACACTTGTCTGCGATTACTATCGCATTACAATACCTGGTCACCAAATCAACAAGGACTAAGAAATAATGCCTTCCCCAGGCTTTCAAAGCCATGGCTATGGCTTCGTTAAACTTAGACGCTATGGGCAAACTGACTATGGGTTGAGGCTTGGCTTTCTTGAATCTGCAACAGACTGTACAAGCATCAGATACAGCCCTGATAGCCCGCTCCAGTTCTGAACTTTTAATCCCCGCATACGTGATCAGTTTAATTAGTTTCGCCGATGTTGGGTGTCCAAATTGCCTGTGAAGCTTCAAAGCCGTTTTTTCTACATCACCCCCAAGAGATGCCAACATGATTGTTTCACAAAATTCGCGACCCAGTCATAAAGAAACTGGAAGCAAGTAATGGCTTGAAGATGAGGACTTCAAATTAATGATAGTTCCACAAATTATAACCTGGTCACTTCCAAAGTTAATCAACATTTTTGCTTTTTTCATGGAACGTTTACTCAGCAGCAAGGGAATATTGCAGTTCACAACAGTCATGATGGTTGCATGCATATTTCCAATGTAGCAGGGAAGAGTAACACGTATGAGGGAAGAAACTGTGACACCATCAGCAAAAGTAAACGTCGAGGATGACGCTTCTCCTCTCATAGCTTCACGTTCATAATCAGTGAGCTCACTCAGAAAGCAATTCATCCATTCAACTCCACATACAGTTGCAGAACACCCTATTTCTAGAACAGCACATCCCTTACATTCTTCTACTAGAGTCTGTAACTTACCTCTACTAGTGGCATCATCTGCATTGCCCATAAATAACGACAGATGCACTGTTTCAGAATTTTCTTCTAAACTGCCATCGTTTTCGTATACATCCGGACAATCACGTACCCAATGAAATCTAGAATCACATACTGAACACCTCAATACCTTTCCGTCAGACCCAAGTGGGTTCTGCCTCCTGCCGGTGGATGAGCATTGGGGAATTCTAGCAGATACGGTTGAATATCGGCCACCACCATGACCTCGATCACGTACTGCGCCACCCTGCAACATTCTCCGTTCTCGTCGAGTACATCTAACATAAAACGTTTCCTCACCCCCAACTTCGTCACTCTAAAATAATGGTTCACCCTTCACCTCCCTGGCAGACACCGATGCATCGTTCTGCCCACCAATTTCACCAGCAAAAATACAATTCAGGGCAGATTTCATGTTTTCGTATGTCACCTCAGTTATCGCGGACATCACTAGTTGTTGCTCACTGTCTGAAAGTTTATGGCAGCTAAGAGCATAAAAGCCATTACAGAATTTGGCAGTGCCATTTCCTGCTTCATAAATTTGAAATAAACATGCTCAAATTCTGCCACGAACTTACGAATGTTCATATCACCAGCTCTTCTGAAGTTGTACAATTCATGAAAAGCTGCAAACTGCCAACGTCCTTTGTCTACGAGAAATAAACTGTCTAGTTTTTTCAGGCAGGTCTGGACACCATTCCCTTGTTTCAAACCAGCTGCACCAATTTCCGAAGACGCCACCCTCGCTCTTCCAGACAATGACAGGTGAATTGCTATGCCTTGCTTCTTTTTCGGTAAGTCCGTCAGTTTGCACCAAATTTCGATGTCCTTCTTCCAACTCTCATAAGCAGAATCATTTTCAAGTTTTGGAGGCCACTTAGCTGAACAAGACACCATTATGTCGGAACTACGCTCTGCTACCAGTGTTAGAAGGCAAACTACACTCGCTGGCCTCAAATCGCAAACTGCCCGGGCCCCTGGCTGCACACCGCAGGACCCTTCTTGTGACGTCACCACTCGTGATGTAACGGGTGTGCGCGCGCACACACACACTAACAGCAATATGCACTAACAGAGGAGGTGGTGGAGCTGATGGAGAGAAAAATCGACATCATGGGAATATGTGAAACCAGATTAAGTGGAGAAGGTACTAAAAAGATACATAATGATTACCAGCTAATTTATAAGGGGATGGAAAGCGAAAGAAAATATGGAGTTGTATTTATTCTTGCACCAAGATTTGCAGGACGAGTAGAAAATATATATTATGTAAATGAGAGAATACTGTGTGTGATACTTAAATTAAGTACAGGTATATTTTCACTTATACAAGTACAGTATATGCACCGCACCAGGGAAACCTCAAGAAGAAAAAGAATCTTTTAGTCTGGAACTGCAAGACACTTTGGATACAATGGAGATAGTAGATAAGATCATTCTGGGAGACCTGAATGCTCATGTGGGAAGAAACCGAAACAACATAGAAAGTGTGATTGGTGCTTTCGGAATTGGAGACGTAAATAGTGATGGTGAAAATTTGATAAAGTTCTGCATGAGGAACAGCCTGGCCATTATGAACACATTCTCTAAACACAAAGATACCCACAAATGGAGCTGGTACAGGTGGAACTCTGACAGAGGAGATCATGTGGAAAAATCAATGATAGATCTGATTCTTACTAACAACAAAACGATTTTCAGAGATGTGAAGAGTGCTCCTTCTGTATCACTAGACTCTGACCACTGCTTGGTACTAGAGAAAATTAGAATAAGAACATTTAAGCCATTGAAAAAGCTTGTAAGAGAAAGTAGAAAGGCTGAAAGAACACGTAGTCGCACAACGATACAATGAGATGGTTTCTAAAGCTAGACCAGCAGATCACCAAGAAACTGAAGAAATCGAACAAGAGTGGGAGAACATGAAAGAAAGACTTATCCAAATAGCAACAAAGGTGCTTGAAACAAAGAAAGTCAGTGAAGGAAAAAAGAAGAAAACAGTTTGGTGGACAGAAGTAGTCAGAGAAGCTGTTAAGAAAAAGAGTGTTGCTTTTGGAAAGTGGATGAAGAGAAGAAATCCAGAAAACAGAATAGCATATGAAGCAGCAAGAAATGAAGCCGAGAGAGTAAAATCAAGAGCAAAGAGAGAGGCATGGGAGAGGTTAGGAAATGAACTGGAAGGGGACATGTCGGAAACAAACTTATATACAGTATGGCTAAGAGCTACAGAAATAATGATGAAAGTGGAAATTATTCAGTCAAAAATATGGAAGGGGAGCTACTGACAGATGAAAGGGAAGTGGATGAAAGATGGAAAGAATACTTCTCAGAGCTTCTTAATCCAGCAGAAGTGGTGAGACAAGGAGAAGAAATAGTTGCTCTAAGAATAGAACAAAATGATATTATTACAACAGGTGAAATTAAACTAGCTATTGAAAGTATGAAAAGGAAAAAGCCCTGGAAGTGATGGCATACCAGTAGAAATGCTAAGGAAATGATGATACAGTTAAGTGGCTTGACAGAGTTTTTAATGTAGCTCGGTGTGACGGTAAAGTGCCAGCTGATTGGGGGAAGGCAATTATTTGTAAAATTTTCAAAAAGGGTGATCGAACAGAATGCAAGACTTATAGAGGAATCTCTCTGCTGTCACATGTGCGAAAGTTATATGAAAGAGTACCAGAGAAGAGATTAAGATTAACAGTGGAAGATAAGCTGGAAGAAGGACAGTACGAATTTTGACCCCAAAGGGGAACAACTGATGCAATAGTCACACTGAAGATGATAATGGAAAAGAACTGGGAGTAGGGCCAGTATGTGTTTATTGCATGTTGATCGAAAAAGCATTCGACACATTACCAAGGGAAGAAATATGGGGAACCTTAGAAGTTCCAACATATATGGTACAGCCCTCCTTAGATAGAGCTATAAAGAGTCTCTACAGAAATTGTGTCAGTGCAGTGAGGACCCAGGTAAGAAAGGACAACTGGTTCAATGTAATTGTAGGTGTTAGGAAAGGTGGTGTGAGGTAAATTGCTAGCTGATTGGGCGAAAGCAATTACTTGTAAAATTTTCAAAAAGGGTGATTGAACAGAATGCAAGAATTATAGAGGAATCTCTCTACTGTCACAAGTGGGGAAGATATATGAAAGAGTACTAGAGAAGAGATTAAGATTAACATTGGAAGATAAGCTGGAAGAAGGACAGTACAGATTTAGACCCCAAAGAGGAACAACAGATGAAATATTCACACTGAAGATGATAATGGAAAAGAACTAGGAGTAGGGCCAGTACGTGTTATTGCTTTTATTGATCTAGAAAAAGCATTTGACACATTACCATGGGAAGAAATATGGGAAACCTTAGAAGATCCAACATACAGTATATGGTAGAGCCCTCCTTAGTTAGAAATTGTGTTAGTGAGGTGAGGGCCTAGGTAAGAGAGGACAACTGGTTTAACGTAATTGTAAGTGTTAGGCATGGTGGTGTGATATCTTCACTTCTGTTCGTGATGTTCATGGACAGGTGTATGAAGAGATTAAGATTTGGAGATGAGGTGATGACACTGGCCTATGCCAACGATATTGAACTTGTTGCTAAATCCCCAATCGTTCTGCAGGATGCACTGAATACTTGGAACGAAGACTTAAAGACAAGAGGAATGAAAATAAATGCCAATAAGACCGAGGTGATGATGGCTGCAAGAGGGAGAGAGGAAACTGAAATAAGAATAGACAGAGTACAGCTGAAGCTGGTGGAAGATTTTAAGTACCTAGGAATCAAAGTAAATGAAAGGTGTTTTATGGAAAAGAAATAACAAAGAGAATTGAAAGTTACACCAACAATTTAAGATTAATGTACCCACTACTAAAGGAAAGACTCATTCCATCAAGAATTAAAGTTATCATATACAAAACAGTTTCTAGACCAGTATTAACAGATGGATCAGAGACTTGGACATTAACAAAAAGGATAAAGAGTAAAATTCAAGCTGCAGAAATGAGAGTGTTACGTTTGATAAAGGGAGTAACACGAAGAGATCGATTAGGAACGAGTTGAACATTGAATCAATATTAGAATTTGTAGAAAGAAACCAACTGAGACGGTATGGCCATTTCATGAGGATGGAAGAGGAAAGACACCTTGCCAAATATTATCAGTGGCAGCCAAGAGAGAAGAGGCCAGTGGGCAGACCTAGAAAGAGGTGGAGAGATGGGGTGCGGGAAGCAATTGAGGCAAGAGGATGAACGATGGAGATGGTGGAGGAAGAAGAATATTATGTGGACCGTGCCAGATGGAGAAGTTTTGTGAGGCATCACAACTGACAGGGCACTAGCCCTACCTTGTGTATGGTGAGAAAGTAGTAGTAGTAGCAGCAGAGCAATCCTTGTCTGTCTGGCTGAAGAGACTGCTGTGCAGAATTTTAAAAAAAAAAGAAAAAGTTCTAACTGCAAACAAGACTGCCTTAACCTGTCATCCTGAGTGTGCAGTTCCAGATATAAATGCCCTCAAGCAAAGCAGCCGAGGGAAAAACAGGGAAAAACAGCGGGCATCAATTACATCTGAGAAGTTACATTGGTAATGTGAAAGTCAACTTGCTAGATATCATCTCTAATCAGGACAACACCATTGTAACTAATGCCCAGCAAACTACCATCAAAAAGCTACTACAACTTGAAGTGTTCACAAACGACAGTCTAACTTTAAGCAAGCTTCATATAACTGTTGCCATTGCCAGGAAAACCACTCTTAACTGCACCATCTACACTATTCATACAGCTGACACTGCTGTCACAGCCAGGAACCTAAGTATTTACCCTTATGTATATAAATAAAAATACATATACTGTACATACATTTAAATATATATACCGTATATATATATATTAATAAATAAATATATATATACTGTATATATACAGTAATCCATCCAATATCCGATGTAATAGAGCCAAAGGCATGTCCGAATATTGGTTTTGTCCGGATACTGGTCCTGAAGCTCCAGCACTGGTTTTTCATGACCCTAACCTAACCTAAATCAGAAAACTACCTTCCTACCTCCCTACTGGACATGTATAGCACTTATTTAGGTCCATTTTCACATAAATAGCATGAATTTATTAAATTTTAACCAAAAAATGATGATTTAGAGGTGAGTGAGTCATAGGAGCTCAGAACTTGCCAGCATAGTATAAGTAAGTATCGGACATGGAAATCATCTTTTCTCACATTTTATGCACTAAATTATTAGATACAAAGCATCAAATACAGTAAATGATGTTAACTGCTACCAGAAAAATGGTTAGGTTAGGTTAGGTTACGTTAGGTTATGACCGGACATGAAATTCACTGCTTCCACCTTTTTCCTAGCTAGTGCACTTAATAACCATGCATTGGTTTCGTTTTCGTTTTTGAAGGCTCCAACATGCTTGCATGCGTCGGCCTTGGTCACCTAATGGCGGCTCTCCACGCTGCTCGATCCATGGCAGCCTCCCTGTTCAGTCCCTTAACCCTTAAGTCACATTTAATGACCTCATCCCATGTCTTTCTCGGTCTACCCCTCCCCCAATATTAACACCTCTCACCCTCTGTACCCAATTATCATCCCCCATCCTCTCCACATGTCCAAACCACCTCAGCCTACATCTCCTCATCACAACACCAATACACTCCAGTCCCATCCTACCTCTCAACTCTTCCATCGTAAACCCAGCCCCCCAAGGCCTTGCACGCAGGGACGCACTGCACATTCACCTAATCATTGTCA
>JAGKTI010032483.1:1881-11889 GCA_018397915.1 Birgus latro
CTCTCTCTCTCTCTCTCTCTCTCTCTCTCTCTCTCTCTCTCTCTCTCCAGGATTGTTACTTATTGTCCTGTTGAGATCACTCTACACGTCCTGCGGCAGAATTCCATCACTGAGGGGTTTCAACTCCCCACCCAGCCCAGGGCCTTTGACCGATATTGATGAAAAACAATAGGCTTCCAGAGTTTATGGATATCTACTTTCTGATTTTTTTTTTAGAACGATTGGCGCAAAACTGTGACCTGCAGAGCGCAGACAGACAGTCGGAAAAACATGGAACTGATCAACATGCTTGTCGAATCGAAAGATTCCGGCAAACAATGAAACTGCCATAGGCAGTGCATTTGCCGGATGGATTCGATTGTGTCTGTTTATTTTTCAACGGCGTGTAGTAGTCATTTGACGAAAATTTTCGTGCTTCATTGCGAAGCACAGGATGGGTTTAGGAAGCTAAAAATTGCACTGCCAAGTGCGCCACACGTTTCTCTTCATTTTGGTTTAAAAAATCGATTTTCGAAATTCTAAAAAATGGTGCCTGGGCCAGCCGTCACGACGATTTCCGGACCCACGGCAACTGAGGGGTTTCAACCCCCCACCCAGCACAGGCCCGGCGCAAAATTGTGACCTGTAGGGAGCAGCCAAACAAACAAACAGATAGACAGACAAACATACGGAACTGAACAACATGCTTGCCGAATCTTTCGATTCCGGCAAGCGAAAAACAGGTCGCTATACAGAAGCAGAACACAGAGACAGATATAAACACGGGAATAAAGACAGGTTGATAAACAGGTAGACAGACAGATATGTAGACAGGCAAATACAAACAGATCATAGATATAGGCAGACAGACATACACATACACACTGACAGACAGAGATACAGATATACAAACAAATAAACACAGGTCACAGATATAAGCACACAGACATACAAACTGACAGACAGATGGAAAGCCAAATAGATAATAAGATACGGATAAGAAAGCAGACAGATACTGATAGATATATAAACACACAAACGAATATACAGTTAGTAAGATGGACAGATAGACAGAATGATTAATACAGACAAACAGACAAACAACTGGTAGATACAGACAGGCGGAGGTAGACATAGAGATACTGACACATATATAAACAGATAAAAAAAGGTAGATAAGTCCAGATAAGTAGACGGATGCAAATGGAGAGGGAAGTGAATCAGACCAAGATTAAGGGAGAGTTATAAGCGTAAAGATAAAGTACGGAGCAGGACTAACAGTAAAGTGGGAGTGTGGAAGTGAAGGATTGAGAAGGAAATTTAGTAAGCGTATGAGGAGAAAAAAACAAAGGGCATGAGGTAAGTGGAAGAACAGGATGGAGGTGAGACAGTAAAGAACAGCAAGATGTGAGGAAAGTAAACATAAGTGTACTGAAAGAAAAAGTGCTAAAGTGGCAGGAAAGAAGGAAGGTTAGAACGAGAGGAAGGGATGAAAGTCCGGAAAATGAAGGATAGAGTATTAAGCAACAGTGAGAGTAAGGAGAGGGACGATGGGGGTATGAAGCAGGAGTGAGGACGATGATGACACTACGGAGAGTAAAGGCTGAGATAGGAAGGGATGGAGATGAAAGTATGACGAATGAATGAGGAGGTATATAAGCAAGACACACAGAGTGGAAGTGACAGGGATAAAGAGAAGGACAGAGGGCAGGGGAAATGGGGAAGGACGGACAGGGAGCAGGTAGAAGAGGAGAAGCAAGGTAAGGGAGCAAAGGGAAGAGGGCAATGGCGGTAGAAGGGGTGGGAGGCAGGGGGGCAAGTGAATTAGAAGGGGAAGAGCAGGAGCAAAGGGGTAAGGGCTTTAAAAGGGGACAAGGGGAGAAGAAGGGAAGGAGGGAGAAGAAGGGACTGAAAGAAAGGGGGATGGGAAGAAAAAAGGGGAGGGTAAAGGCAGTGAGGCAAGAAGAGTAGAAGGGGAGGTGGAGGGGGGAGGACAGGTAACCAGCCCCTACCCTACCCCTGCTGATGGTCCCTGTAGATAAGTCACTGATACCGTCCGCCAGGGATGCTGTGGCGGCGGCTCGTATAAACGCCGTGATGGAACTATTAATACAACTATCTGAACATCTGTCCGGCAAGAGATGGAGCCCGAGGACGCGGCCACGCATAATGGAGTCACACCCGAGCACCGAGGCACCTGTGATGTGATAATTGCGAGGGGGGAGGGGCTCAGTCACACGGGGGTCGGCCGTGTGGTGGAGAATGAGTTACGACATCTACCTCTTGACAGGGAGGTGTGGGGGGGGGAAGGTTGTTGTTGAGGGTGGAGAGAAGCAGCATTGCAGGATGAGGAGCAAGAATGGACTAAACCTCATCACCACACACACACACACACACACACACACACACACACACACACACACACACACACACACACACACACACACACACACACACTCAAATTTTAAAAAAGCAGAGTGTGGGGTGGGGAAGAGTCAGAAATTGGGAATGGGGTGGGTGTGTGGGTGGCGAGAGAGGGTGCAGAGTGGAGGAACGGAGTAAAAGGTGCGTGAGGCTAAAAAATAAAGCGTTGAGAAGCGTAGCCTGTGACGGACAATGGTGTAAGACAGCCTCCCTATTGATATACGTAGGGGTCGGGGAAAAGGGGTAGGTGAGGTGAGGAAGAACGGGAGTGGGAGGATGGATGTGTGAGAGGGGAAGGGAGCAGGGAGGTTGGGAAATGAAGTGTGCAGCATAGTAACCTGTAGCATCATCGACATATGATATCCTGCATCCTGTGGGGAAAAAGCACAGAGGAGAAGAGGGGGGAGTGGTGAAAAGGAGAAAGGAGGGGAAGGGGAAAAGGGTGGGGATTTTTATAGTGTGGACCCCATGGGAGGCCCCGGCATTATGATAATCTCTCCTAAGGGGTGCAGTGAGATACAGAATAACAACACAACGAGCAAGTCAGTAGTTACGTTAAACACTTCAGCCCAAGGATGTTTTACCGCTTCACTCTTGCTACCACTTGATATTATTGATCTTTGGTGTAACATTTCAATATGTAAGGTTTAACGATATTTTTCTAACCCCCTCACTGCAACGGGTTTCCCCAACGTTAAAAAAATCGTCATGAGGCAGCAGGAACAAATAAAAAACTGAAGTCATTGTGGTCAAGGGGTAAAAAAAAAAAAATGAAAAAGAAAAAAAAAAGGAGCGGGGGGATGTTACGTCCACGACAAGGTCTACAGTAGCAATCAGCAGATCTTATACACGTCTCGAAACTGTGTCACACCTTACCGAGGCCTTGCTATCCTAACCAGTAGTATGCAACAAGGATAGATGGGCTGGAATCTCGCTTGCCAAGTTCGGAGTCCTATAATGTGTAAACAGACTGCTGACCACTACTGCACACTACGATACGTCAACACCACACATCGCCAGTATTCCACTCCCAGAAGCAGTCTCATCACGACCGTTCCGCTAATAAAGACTCCCATCTCCACCTAACGCAAGGGCATGGTCACTTGCATTTCTAACCCACAACATTTTCCCTTTTATATTTACTTTCAATGTTACTTCTATTTCAGTTACTTTTTCGCTTAAATTTTCCCTCATAATTTACGTTCATGTTACTTTCATTTTCATTCCCATTACTTTCCCTTTTCACTTTCATATTACTTACACTTTTTACTTTCACTGACATTTTCACTTTGTCTGGTTAACTCTAGATAAGTTCCTGAACAGCTATGCAGGTTACTTCACAAAGGCTTCTTACTGGCAGAAATCCAGAAATTAGTCTCGCCTACTCTTGACTGCTGCGTAGATATTAATTTTGAGAACGGTTATCATCATCATCATCATCGTCGTTGTCGTCATCAATCATCATTAGCATCATCTATAACAGTTATCTTCATCATCATTATCATTATCATCTGTAACAATTATCATTATCATCATCTTTACTTATTATCATCGTGACTGTTACAACATCGTCACTGTCATCATCACCATCACCACCATCAGCAGCAGCAGCAGAATCATCACCACCATCATCCTAATCCATTTACACAAATTTTCTCACAACCTTAATGAAGCGCATACAATCCAAATACAGAATAAGAAATCAAAGTAAATATTGATCGACAGACAGACAGATAGGCATATAGACAGACAGACAGGTAGACAGATATGTGGATAAATACAGATAGATAGAGAATAACTTGTGATATGGACCAACATATATACTTGCTCTAGTCCCCATCAGTAACTTCTTCAAAATCATAGGGTTCCGAAATAATGAACCTAGATTTTCTTTGGATTCTTGTTTATTAGATTAGGGTGATCTAAGCTAGTTTTCTGGCACGATTTCGAGGCGGTGTTAAGGAACCAATTGGGAGACTTCCGTCCAACTGATTTTACTCTAATCATTCAAGAAAGATCTTATTTTGATCCCACGTGATTCCAAGATGGTTTAAAGAAACAAAAGTAGCAAGACGCTAACGATTTTGATTACCGCTGAATAGTTTAGTGTGATGTAATTAATTTCTGACACGGTTTTAAGACGGTGTAATGGGACTCTTGACTGCAACTGTTCTTTTGAATCTTCCTTATCTACGATCGACTGGAAATTACATTTAGACAACACGGTCATTTGAATGTCTTCAGGACGATGCGTCTTTCTGTCGTGTTTGCCATCATCATTAACATTACTCAGCTCAAGTGGGAGACCAGGTTGCAAACATTCTCCAACAATCTCCATTAACCTCTCTGATATAATGAAGGATTTTTCTGTGTTGCCATCGTCAGACAATTTCACTCAAAGGAAAAGCCTGGGACTGAAGGAACTGACGTTACTACAGTCTTTTTTACCTTAACCTGGCCTAGGTTTTTGCCCTTTTGCAGCTAATTTGCCGTAGTTCAGTAGCAGTAATTCACTGTTGCTCTACATCCTTTCTATAGCACTTCACTTTGGCTAGCATCATGTTCTGTGTTAAACTCTTGTTACAAAAGAGTAGTCAATATTTGGCCAGGTTAGAGTAAAAAGGGCATAGATTACCGACCTACCAAGGACAAACTCAGGCCGAGGTAAAAGAGGTCAGCCTGCTTCAAGCGAGACACCCAGGTAGGAATCTCGCTTTACTGTAGTTCTCTCACTTTAACTTGGCCCACATTATTGTCCTTTTCCACCTTATTTCATGTAGCTCAGTGGCAGAATCAATGCTGCAGTTCTGCATCCTTTCCATAACACTGCTTCCTGATCAGCACCATATTCTAGTGTTAATGTATAGTTACAACTCAGCACTGATGATGGACTGATGGCAATTTTGGACCAAAGTAGATAAAAAAAAAAAACAAGGGTCTAGTCCGCAACCCCTCCACACGTGTAAAGGTATTATTGATCGCACGTGTACCAAAGCCAGACAAAGCCATTAGAGGAACCGCGAGGCCACTTGGCTTAACCCGCGACAAAAACCCGGCTCTCCTGGACACTCATTCCGTTTTTTATTGGATAATTCAAGAGGGACAGAAATTAGCATGCAGGAACCAGAGTCTTATCATTGTGTGGTTCTGGTAATGACTGCCCCGAGGACCATGGGGATGGCAGTGAGTGGTGGTGGTAGTAATGGTTGTGGTGATAATGGCTGTGGTGTTGGTGGTTGTGGTGGAGATGGGTGTAGCTGTGGCAGTGGTGGTTTTAATGGTTGTGGTGGTAATGGTTGTAGCTGTGGTGTTGGTGGTTGTGGTGGGAATGGGTGTAGTTGTGGTAGTACAGTGTGGTAGTTGTGATGATGAATGAGGTCTGATAGGGGGCAGATGTGATTGTAAAAACTGTATTAGTTGAGGCAGAGTGGTGATGACGCCTGCAACTGTGGAGATGAGTGTGGTGGTAATGACAGTGGCTGAGGTGATAAGTTATGGTGATGAGAGAGATACAACAGACGAGAGCTGTGATTCTAATGACCGTAAAGTTTGAAGGAGAGTGGTTGTGATGGTTGCAGTTGTGGTGGTTCAAATGGTATCAATGGTTGTACGTGTGCTGTGATAGATGGCAACAGTTGTAGTTGTGGTGGTAGGGAGAGTGGTGGTAATGGTCGTAGTTATGGTAGTGAGAGTGGTAGTAATGTTTGTAGTTGTGGTGGAGACAATGTTAGGGTAGTTAGAAGCTGAGGATTCTATAACATTAACGGTGAATCTATTACCTGCAGCAGCCATGGTTACCAGCGATGGTTACTATTACTTTATCCCCCCCCCACTACGACGACATCTTTCTTTTATTCATGCAACAGCCAGACGATTTTATTCAACTTAGAGCTGGAAACAATCTCCAATATTCCCTTCCGAACCATAATCTATTTTTTTTTTTTTTATTATCTGCCTGCTACTGTCAATTGATCTTAATTAATTTTGAGGTGAAACATAAATATAAAATTAAATACTAAAAACCAACAAAAAGTCGTTCCTTTCGTAGTAAATCCCACAAAAGATTGGCAGACTCTGGATCCCTTATTTCCAGATACCTCGACACATTTAGTTGTGCTGTCGAATTCTCATAGGAAGCTTACTTCCACCGCTTTCTTATAATTCTTCCCTATTATTATTCATTTTACGTTATGTTCTTCTATGTTATTTGCATTTTCATAAAAGCGACATGGTTGCATAAATGGCAAGAAAGAGTAATACCGCACCATGTGTAGAAATTTACTTGTTACGCGCTAGCAAGCCTCTTTAACCAACGAGAAATTCGAGCACTTAAAAGTCTGAAGGACTGAAAATACATGCAAAGTTATACTGGCGAAAACTATTACAGAGCTGTCAAGTTGTGTTAATGAAAGACAAAAATTCGTTCAATTCTTGCATTAGAGAGTTGGAGAGAAAAAAAACAAGGTGAGTGTGCATAAGTTTGAGTGGCAAAGGTTGTCTGAGAGGTGTGTACACGAGGCAGAAATTCTTGTTAACTCCCGCATTAGAGAACTGGATGGAAAAAAGATAAGAGTCTGAGTTTGAGCGGTGAAGCCTGTCAGAGAGGTGGCAGTTGCAGTGGTAATGGTTGTTGCTGTTGTGGAAGGCGGGGTTGTAATGGATGATGCGGTGGTGGTATTTGTGGTAGTCGTGCCCTAGGCTGCCCCGGACCACAACAAAGACGACCGCAAAGGAAAAATGCAGTTTCTCATTTAAGATCTAAAGGTAATGAAATGATTCTAATGGTGGGGCCTGGCTCGGTACGCCTACTAGTTTGAGGCTGACCTGATAGGTAAAATGGTGGCACTGAGTGATGATGTCCCTGGGTGACGACCTCCAGACTGACCAGCTGCTGAAGACGTGCTCACCTGTACTCTACTCTCGTATTACCCTTTACTATATTTTCATTATTCAAAGAGAACGCTAGAATATGTTAGGTAGCTTAGGAGCAACCATGAAGAAGTTAGGAACGGTCAACATTAACCTCTCCACTAGGATGACTTGGTTTTCCGTTAATGTTAGACGATGTTATTTATCTTAGCTGAAACCTCTCTACTGGTTAACAAATTTGTGCTGAGAACCGGTCTCAAATAGAAGTTCACAAATTTTACCGATTATTTTTTCCTTCCTCTTTGATCTTTCGTCACCACCCAAAGACCTCCACCTGATCTACACTTATACCACAAAATCCTCCACCTGCCTCACACACCTGCATCACCATCTACCCCCACACGCTTGCACTATCACCTGCCTCACATACCTGCGCCACTACCTGCATCACACACCTGCACCACCACCTGCCTCACACCTGCACCACTACCTGCCTCACACACCTGCAACAATGAAGACCCCACCTGCCTCTTTAAAGGTAAGCAGGATACACCATTTAACAGGTGAACTGATGAAAAAACCCGTTCGTCGATCGCGTGACCTGCATCGCACCAAACAGTCAAAGGGGAGTGAAGAAATGGGCATGGTAAGCAAAGGAATGAAAGGGATGGGCTGGATAGTGGGCGAGCCGCGAGACTGGAGCATGAAAATTTACCCTGTAGAAGTGGGTGTTTTCAAAAGTTTCTCTAAAGAAAACACCAAAAAGAAAAAAATACCTCACTTTGTTTGGACATGTGGAGAGGATGGGGGATGATAATTGGGTACAGAGGGTGAGAAGTGTTAATATTGGGGGAGGGGCTGGGAGGGGTAGACCGAGAAAGACATGGGACGAGGTCATTAAATGTGACTTAAGGGTTAAGGGACTGAACAGGGAGGCTGCCAGAGATCGAGCAGCGTGGAGAGCCGCCATTAGGTGACCAAGGCCGACGCATGAAAGCATGTTGGAGCCTTCAAAAACGAAAACGAAAACGAAAACTTTGTTCTTATTTACGTAGTGCAGACAAGAAGCCTACTCTGTGTGGCGTTGTGTACCCTGTGTGGAGCGAAGCAACAACGACATTCACCCAGGAGCCAAACCTTATCATATTTCCCTGCAACTCGTCGTGAGGAAGGAGACTGGCTCGACCATGGCGACGTGCTGTCTACTACAGAGGAGCGCCGGTTCCCTCCACGGTGTGTGTGTGTTGTACTGTAACTGTCGGATGGCCCCACAGAAGCAGCTATTTACCTGTGGTCAATGGATCTGCTGGATCAGACAGATCGGGGTTAAACAACAGCAACTTTTTGTCTTGTGGTGCAGGTAAAAATAAACACTAACTTATGACAAACATTGAACACTAACACATAACACTAACTTTTAACACTGCCTGTTCTCTCCTCAATCCTCAGCTTAACCCTCACCGACATCTCAACCAAAGCCATACTTTTAACATAACATTCAACTCACAGTAAATGCATGAATTCTACTCTATTTAACAATATGCCTGTCATTCTTCCTTTCTTATCCATCCCTCGTCATGCAGCCTCTCTTATCTGTCCTTCGTCATTCATACTATGTTAGCCATAATCCATCATCTATCGCTTGTCCCATTCATCCTCTCTCTCATGCATTCTTTCTCATTCCTCCTCCACCATCCATCCTCACTCATCCATCCTCCATAATCAACTGTCTTCTCATCATACTTCCCACTGTTTCATCCTCCATCATCCATCCCCCATCATT
The DNA here is from genome assembly GCA_018397915.1 of Birgus latro. Classification (NCBI taxonomy): domain Eukaryota; kingdom Metazoa; phylum Arthropoda; class Malacostraca; order Decapoda; family Coenobitidae; genus Birgus; species Birgus latro. The sequence continues at coordinate 10,937 of JAGKTI010032483.1, forward strand.
CAACCTTTATCTCAGCCATCCTTCCCTAATCATGCTTCCTACTTTGTCTCATCCATCCTCTTTCCCATCTACCCATCATCATTCATTACCAACCTCACCCATCCTCCATCATCTATCTTCCATCATTTATTCTAATTCATCTACCTTTTCCCTCATTTACCCTCTCTCTCATCCACCATCCACTATCTATCCTCCTTCCTCCATCCTTTCTCTCTTTCATCCGTTTTCCTTTATCCAATCACTCAATCATCGTTCCATTCATTCATCCTCTCTCTCATCCAACCTTTCTTATCTATCCTTATCCAGCCTTCATCCCTTCTCTCTTTCACCCAATTTTCTTATCCATCTTCTTTCTCTCTCTCTCTCTCACCCATCCACACTGACCGCTCCACTAAGACTCCAACTGTACCCTCTAAACTGCTGAGGTGTGGCGTCTTTCTCTCCACTGTGTCTGCGGTGTGACTGGACTGCCATGTGATGCTTGACACTTTATGACTGAAAGGCCGCACACGAGTAACAACAATGAATGCCACACACCTACATACGCACGCAACCACGCACGCAAACGCACACAGAGACCTGAAAGTACACATACTGTATAGGGGATAGTGCAACAGGTGGCATTGGAGACTGAACCATATCCTAAACGTTTTATCGTTCACATATGCCTCGACATTGCCTATTATGCTTCTTATACATTGTTGGTATGGACACAATTCCCTTGACAGCGTACGAGATCACAAACGTATAATATAAAGGAAAACGAGACTGAGATGCCACAAAATATCCTCTGGTACCTACAACAGAGCCATAACCACACAACAGACCTAGACATCAACACATACACATACACACATGAAAAATACGTTCATTCAAACATACTTATACCTGTGACAAAGCATAAACCACACACACACACACACACACACACACACACACACACACACACACAC
>JAGKTI010032484.1:0-11889 GCA_018397915.1 Birgus latro
AAAGATGAACAGTGTAAGCAGAAGGATTAGTTGTTAGGAAAAGGTCATGTATGTTGGAACTGTCTCCAAGGCGGTCAGGGATACGGGTAGGGTGCTGTACAAGCTGCTCTAGGTCATTAAGGATAGAAAAGATGTAGGCTTGTTCACCAGGTGGATCAGTGAAAGGAGAGGAGAGCCAAAGGTGGTGGTGAACATTGAAATCTCCTAGAATGGAGATTTCAGAGAAAGGAGAAATGGATAGAATGTGTTCCATCGTAGAAGCAAGATAGTCAAAGAATTTTTGATAAGTCAGTAGAATTAGGAGATAAGTAAACAGCACAGATATATTTAGTCAGAGAATGACAGGAAAGCCGAAGCCAGAGAGCAGAGAATTCAGAAGAATCAAGTTCAGGAACACGAGAGCAAGATAGATCGTTGGGTACGTATACGCAACAGCCACCTTTGGCTTTGAAACGAGAATAGAGAAAGTAGGAGGATATAGAAAAGGGTTTGCTGTCAGTTGCCGGAGGTGGGGCTGGAGTTAGCTCGGTTGCTAGGGTGAGAAGTGGTTGGAAGAAGTTCAGGAAGCTGTTGCCTCTCCTGACATTGAGAGGACTCTCCTTACGTGCTAAGGGGTCTTTGTATGCAGCATGTGTTAGGAGTTTGATGCTGTATGGTAGTGAGACCTGGGCAGTAAAGAAAGAGGATATTCGCAGGTTTAAATGTACAGAAATGACAACGATTAGGTGGATGTGCAGTGCATCCCTGCATGCAAGGCCTGGGGGGGCTGGGTTTACAGTGGAAGAGTTGAGAGGTAGGATGGGACTGGAGTGTATTGGTGTTGTGATGAGGAGAGGTAGGCTGAGGTGGTTTGGACGTGTGGAGAGGATGGGGGATGATAATTGGGTACAGAGGGTGAGAAGTGTTAATATTGGGGGAGGGGTTGGGAGGGGTAGACCGAGAAAGACATGGGACGAGGTCATTAAGTGTGACTTAAGGGTTAAGGGACTGGACAGGGAGGCTGCCAAAGATCGAGCAGCATAGAGAGCTGCCATTAGGTGACCAAGGCCGACGCATGCAAGCATGTTGGAGCCTTCAAAAACTAAACAAAACGATTCAGATTTTGGATTCTTCCCTTCCTCTATTCCTGTGCTTGTAGCTTCCATCTCCTCAGTTCTTTCATTCAATATTCCATCCAGTTTCCATCTTCATTCTTATCATTCTCTTTAACATTTACTTTCCCTCTTCATCCATTCCTTTCCCTTTAGCCTCAGGTATCTTCTATCTTTCCCAGGTCTTCACTTTTTTTTTTTTTTCCATTCTTTATATTTTATTGTGCCTTATTTTCTTCTTTCGACTGTATCCATTTCACAACTTTTGTTCTTTCCCATCAGCTAAAAAATTTCCATTTTCTTTCACATGCTCATATAGTCATTCCTCACTTAAATAGGATGTGTACAGGCAAAATGCTAATGCAATATGAGTGTATTTAAGCAAGATGTATGGTACTTCTGGTCACAACTGAAGAGGAAAAGCACTAAATATACAGTACTCACATTTTTACTTTCAAACAAATATAATAAATCTTCTGCAACTGTACGTGAAGAATAGGTGTTGTATCATTACATACCAACTTCATGGTGAAACACCTTTATAAGCAGGGCTGTAGAGTCGAAGTCAGAGTTGGAAGCAATTATGATGATGCTGGAGTCGGATTTGGTAAAAAAAAGTCCCGACTCCGACTCTGACAGCAATCACCAGTAAAGAAATTTTAAACGTGATGTAGATGTAACTTGGAGCCATTGCCCTTCAAACGACAGCTCCTTCGGTTTTATTTCTTGTTGCTGCTCCAGGTTCTTTGTTTTTTTATCTTACTTCCACATTTTATTTAAGACATGTTTGTTGTTCTCCTGTTCTTCATTTATGTTGATGATAAAGATAGGTGCTGCTATCTGTCAACAGAACAACAAGAACAGAATGTGAATAGACATCACGATCAGCAGATTTTCCATTGAGTGAACATGTCTGGATAATTTCTTGATTCTAGAATCTAGAGATGAGTTTCTTTAATACGAAATTACTAGGAATGAAATGGTTATAATATAAAGTGACATAGAGGCATCTGCCATTGCCAGTAAGCTGTGAGGTGGAAATTTTGAGCATGTGCAAGTCAGTGGAGACCCATCATGGCAAATTTATTGTAGAGAAAGTCTAAAGGGTGGGAGTCGGAGTCGGACACACAAGAAATCAAAGAATTGGAGTCGGGTGTATTGGATACTGACTCCACAGCCCTGTTTATAAGGAATAATTACAGAAAATCCTTTGTTTATGTCAGTCTTTAAAATGTTCCTTTGTTATTAAATTCGTTAAAAGATTACAGAAAAATGACCAATTAAACTAACATTGCTGCCACACTTATAAACCCAAGTTACTGGTACCAGTTCTCCCAGTTTCCAGAATTGTATGAGTTGCTTGGAAAATTTTGATGTTTTGAAACATCCCCCTCTCCTCCACACATACACAGGGAAATGAGAGGACACATTATATTTCTCTGTGGTTTTGAAATGTGTGTGTATTTCAGATGGCTTCCATAAGGTGGTGTCTGCAGACTCGGGGGGCTTGAGGATGGAGAAGGACGAGATGGAGTTTGCCCACCCACACTTCATTAGAGGACAGGAGGGATTGTTAGAGAACATCAAGCGAAAGGTACGGTACACAAAAGCATGGAACAGTGCTTGTAACTTAATACTGACCGTAGGTGTAAAATCTCTTTATCTTCATCATTATCATCCCCTTTATTATCATAATTTTTTCTCCAAGGATGGAGTGATGTTGAGAAGTACCGGTATATATTAAAGAAAAGTTTATTCCTTCATGGCTTTAATCCCTTCTGTGTAACAGATCTCCTTAAGTTAAATAAAGTAATCTGGTATAGCAATAATGAAACAAAGGTCCTGAAGGGGTTAAGCACCAGGTAAATACATGGAATGTGACTGTTCTAAATAACCACATGTTAAGTATGTAGAAGCCATACTCTCACTGAATATTCCATATGAATTTTGAATATTTGCTGTCAGTGCCTTTGTTAGTATCTGAAATACCACATTTTCATGTAGAATGACTGTATCTTCCATTTACTATTAATACTGGCTTATTGACTCACAGGGTGATCCATATATTATGCCTCTATACCAGGTCATGTTATGGAGTTTTAATCTCATACAGGAATATCGCAAACAGCTTCAAGTGCACATTCTTATCATTATTTATTTGTTTATTTAATTTTTTATATCACTGTATTATTATTATTTTTTTTTGGCATTGGCATTATTTATTTATTGGCATGTACCTTATGGACCATTTCATTTATCTTTTCCAGGTAGGTTTGTGTACAATATTTGAACATTTCTTTAATTTGGCTCTGTTATGAATTTTTTTTCTTGGAAGGAAGAGTCTTGTGGGTTTCTAGCCTTTGCTTCCTTCTTCCTTGGATGAGATTTTTTATATTATTATTATTAATATATATACATTAATTTTTGAAATACCAGTTTGGTATTGTCACTTATTACATCATTTTTTTGGTTCATGTAATATTATATGGAATAGGTACAGTATTTTTTTTTTCAATGAACTGTGCAATGTATATAACATGTTGAGATGCAAATGGGACAAATTTAGGACAGTTCTTTTGCTTAAACTGGATGGAACTACTGGTAGACAAGGTATACTTTATTTTTTATATGCACACTAATGCTTGCCATGTGTTAACATTATTTCTTTTATCCTTATCCTCTTCCTAACCCAGTTTCTCCCACCCCCCTTAAAAGAAAATGAAAGTGTCAGAGAACTATTAACAGAGTACCGGCACTCATTGGAATAAAACACACAATTGTTCACTCATCACATTATCCAGTGTTTTCCTTTCTCTAGGGAATCCCGTGGTGGGATGGCCATAATAACTGCCTTCTTGCTACTTGTCCTCCCATAACCTTTGTGTTATTCCTCTTACTCTCTCTTCTCGCATTACTGAACTGCTTCACTTGCTTTTTCCTTACCACAAACAGTTTGTCTCTCGTAACATTATCATCAATCTCAGTTTCATAGTTTCTTTGGCTTTTTTTTTTTTTAATCCATTCACTAATTCTGCATCTCACGTCTGTTGTCCTTTCATCCAGTCCAAAATATATACCATATATATTTCTCTCTCACACCGTCCATCCTTCTGGTGCGTGCAACTGTTCGACAAAGATCATTTCTGCATCTCATTACCAAGAAGTTCCGTCATTCACTACCCAGGTTTTGCTCCCTTACAGGAGTGTCATCAGTAACAGACTTTCATGCAGAGTGCTTTTCACCTTCAACCTAACCATCCTACCCTTCAAAATTCTACCAAGTTCTCTAGTTGTTCCAGGTTTTTGAAGAGATCTCTCATTAACCTCACACTTGATTTTTCCATGTTTACATAGTACAGCACATCTCCTTGATATGTAAGCTTTCGGTTTCCTTAGAACTTCGTCCATCTTTCTGAAGTATTAGTCCACATCACACACAAAAACCATCCACACTGAGTGTTCCCTTTTAAATCTGCATCACAAATGCCAGTGTTATAAATTTCTCAAATTCGATAACCTTTCTTTTTCATGCATTCATTTACCATAACGATCCATCTTCTTATCGGCCTTCCATGCTTCTTTCTTTACAACCCTATGCATATCCATTTTCAGTAGATACATGACCATATTACAGTTCCAGGTGTTAACCATATAACCAAATAATGAGTGTTGTGGAGCCTGCTGTGGTACCCATATTAACAGAGTGAAGAGGCACAGATGGGGCATCAGTCCAAGAGCCAAACTTTACAATCTTCACCATGCCTCTTTGTGGCGAGGGGCCAACTACCGCAAGGGAACTTTAGTTTGTTGCATGAGTCAGCCCTTCAGGGGCAGGTGCATGCCTGTGGTTGATGGGTCTCCTCAGCCAGACTGTGGGGCTACTCAACAACAGCAACAACAACCATCATTTCAGGATACACCCCCCTATCCTACTATCCATCAATATTCTTACTCGATGTCATTTACGAATCTTTATGTTTTTTACGCTATCCAGTTTATGCAATCTACATACCAGTATATTCCTTAACAATCCTATTTCCATGGCTCTTACTCTTGACTTTTCAGACTTATGCCATGCCATTATCTCACACACATCCATGATTGTGAGTGTTGACGCTTTCATGCAGTCATCTTACAACATTTTACTTGCTCCTCTGTTTTATTTCAAGACCTTCATTACAACATCCACGTTTCTTTTGTGGGCCAGTGTACTCTCATTCTTCATAATGCATACTTTTTTTTTTTTCCTTAATCACTGCCCAGTGGAACCTAAAGCCTTTCACTAGTTTCTTTCAGAATTTATATTGTAAACTTTGTATAGGTAAGTTACCCTGATAGTCTTATGTACTGTAAATTCCCACATAGCACTAGGTTTGTTTCTTGAAGTTGCCATTGAATGGTACTTTGGGACAAGGATTATTTTGTCAGTATAATTCATGACCAGAGCATGTTTATATCCAAGGGGTGGTTGGGGTTTATTGCTCCAGTAATGCCACTCAAGGATGAGTGAGGCTGGTCACTCTCATCTTAAATGTCAGGACCAACTTGCCCAGCCCCAGCCTCCTTCGCTTTTCATGGGGCAACATTGGATTAGATGATGAATGAAATGAATTAATTAATAATATTGAAATTAAAATTGTGGTAGCTGGGGGCACTCACCATCCACTCACTCGTTGTAGTGCTGCTTACGGGTGTCTGCCCTTTCCTCTCCTCCATTCTTCTTTCCATCCATTCACTTCTGTCTTTCGTTCCTTTATTCGTTCCTCGTCCTTCTGCATACGTGTGACATTACACCCTCTCTTCTGTCTTTCTTTCCTTCATTCTTTCCTCTTCCTTCTGCCTGTGGGTGACTCTACACTGAGTGACAAGCCAAATGGTTTCCTGTACACCAGGAAACCATTTACTACATTGGGTGGTAACCATATAACCAAATTTTGGTGCCTGGTGGTTTAGTGGGTAATTAAGGCGCTCCAATCAGATTGAGCCGGTGAAGGTTTACACCCAAGGGGTGGTTGGGGTTTATTGCTCATGTAATGCCATTCAGGGATGGGTGAGGCTGGTCACTTTCATCTTAAATGTCAGGACCAACTTGCCTAGCCCCGGGCTCCTACACTCCTCATGGGGGAATGTAGGATTGGATGATGAATTAATTAATTAATGTAATTAAAATACAGTTTATAAGTTTGGGGGGTTTTAAAGAATCTGTAGATCTTTGAGCAAGGATTCTGTGTACTAAGTGATATAAAATCAGACTGCATAGGTTTGTTAAATATTTGTTTGAAATGCATTTGTTGGGAGCTTAAAAAGGAAAAAATTCAGTTTCTGTAGTTCCAGTGTTGTGAAACTAGAATTTGACTGTCTGATGTATGTAGACCAGTGTGTCTTCAGTAGTAGAATTTTCATATATAATAACCTGTTTTAGATTTTAATGGATTGCGCCTAGCATGGTACTAAGAAATGAATTGCATTATCTAAAAGTAGCTAGTTCAGATGTTTTTTCCAGTTGATTGCAAATTAAACTCTTCACCAGTATTATGAAATATAAATGTGAATGATTTAACAAAAATCCAAATTGTGTAGGGTAAGTAGTTGATATACAGTTTTAGAATGTGAAAAAATGACAGTGGTCTCTGTTGGGAAACAGAGAAGGTATGAAGGTTTGTGTTTCACATATCTAATTTACATTGTTTAGTCATTGTTTGTATAATGTAACAATACTTATACTGTGAAAAGTTGGTCCTTAGAAATTGCCATCATGATTGGTTATATTCTGCTGTTTGTTATGATGTTTTTTTTTTTTTTTAATGTGTCCGACTCTGGGCATTGGCTACACAGCCTGCTATCAAGGCCCAGCAGTCCTCCTACATACCATACACCTTTACATGTCACCACTTCGGCGCTAACACGCACCGTCCATATTGAATACAGGCTAGGGCTGTCTCATACAGGACTGGTGTATTGGTATTAGCGGGGGTGATTTTACGGCATGTTGGTGGGTCTTCTGGTAGATCAGCAAAGCTTGATTTAACGAAATTCAAATCCTTACACTGTTCCCTGTCCCAGCGAGGATTTGAACCTGGGTCCGTTAGGATCGCAAAGCACCTCTCTACTGATCGAGCATGTGCAAGCATTAAACAGTGTTACTGTATCTGCAGTTACCTTGAGAGAAAAAATGTGAACAGTTACCTTGTCATCCACTACTGCTGCAACAAGCATCTGATACGTTGTGGTTTATTAGACCCAGCAGCAGCTTTGGATTCTGACTTCAGGTTCACTGTTTGAATCCATGACAGAGGTAAAATAGTTTGACCAAAATGAAAAATTTATTTATAGTTACCATAAGTCTTGTGAATTAGGTGGCATAGTTTCAGAATTGTGATGTCATCCTTTGTTTTATACCACAATGTATCAACTCAGCCCTAGCAACAGAACTGTCCTTGTGTTTGTAGGTTTCCCGTTTGCATCTCTTTTCAGCAACAGCGCAGGATTCCAAGCGATGCCATGGATTTTTCCCAGATCCCTGCCAGCCGCACAGTAGTAGTGGAGGAGAGCAAGACAGTCAACAAACTTCTGGGTGACCTGAGGGACATGAAACGTGACCAGGACTCAATGAGTTCTAAACTTCTTAGCTTGAAGCGTGAGAATGAGGCTCTGTGGAGAGAGTATGCCAGCATGAGGCAGAAGTTCTCCAAGCAACAGCAGATTATAGAGAAGGTGAGTCATTATATGTCAGATCAGTGTAACCAGGACGTCCAAAGTAAGTGCAGATTTTTAGCCAGCGTATAAATGCAAATACATTAACATGAAGGGTATGCAGTATTCACCCATATATTACATCGTGAGACATATTGGCCATCCTAGCAAAGCATCACAAAAGAGGATAACCAGCCCAGAGAAAGCTAAGTTATGGTGTACTGTATACCGAGGAATAACTCAGTGACAGTTTGAACTAGAAAGTGATCATCAAATGAACGCATTGATTTTTTTTTTTTTTTTTTTTACACATACAGTATTTGTAATCATATCTTGTGAAGTGAATAAATCATAGAACAGGTTGACTAGAGAATCCGTTCAAATTGAGCATATTCCATTTTATAACTGCATTTGAAGATGAACAGACCACATACTTTCTAGTAATGATTCTGAGCCTTTCTTTTGATGATGGTGGTTACTCGCTGGCCTGTTTACAATTTTGGGTCTCTGAAGTACCAGTAGTTGTAAAGGCTAACAAAAAACATGAGAAAGTTGTCACAAGATACCAGGCCCTGTTACATACATGGTAATTTTAAGACAGTCAGCCCAGGAATACAGTAATGTCATGAGTCCATGGCAAAGAGTGTTGGTAAAATGAAAGAGATCACCATCACCAAGAAGAAACAAAGAATAAGTTGTACATTTTCCCCTTGAGAAATGTAACAGCTAAACAGAACCCTATGAGGAAGTTGGGTAAAAAAAAAAAAATCTACGGATAGGCATTTGGAGTACTGTAACTTTAAGTGTTTTTGAAATGGTATATGGAAGAAGGTATGGAAAATATCACAGCATCTGGTGAATGATGAATAAGGTCCCTGCCCTAGGGTGGGAAAGGAAGTCCAGATGATGAGAAGTGGTAGAGGATGTGTAAATAAGATATATGCAGTACAACAGCATGTGAGAAGGACTTGAAGGTATTTTTAGTATTTATGGATCCAGAAAAAGCATTTAAAAATGTCTGATGAATGATCAATAGAGTCTTTGCATGTGTGGTAGGGAATGTGTATGGGTCAGATGTAAGCAGTGGGACAGGATCAAACATATGAGAAGGACCATAAGATACTTTTTAGCATTTATGAATCTTGGAAAATGCATATGACAGGATTTACAGGAAGGGGCATGAGGTTGTTGGGTATGTATAGTGTGGGTGGAAAGCTGTTGACTGCTGTAGAGATTTTCGGACATGCAAGGGGCTTGAGGTTGTTGGATATGTATGGTGTGGATGGAAAGCTGCTGAATGCTGTAGAGATTGACATGCAACGAGTTGTTTGATTTTAACCAGGTTGCAGTAAATCATTGCTTTAACCTCTTTGTTGCCATGGACCTTGTAGTTTTCCATGCTGACCATGCCATACTGTCAATGATTTTTCAGTCAGTAGATTTTTGTTGCTACTCCTCACCCTGCCTTAGGGTGGGAAAGGAGGTCTGGATGATGATGATGATGATTTATTTTATTTAGAATTGCTCATTAGGGTCAGGAGCACCTGGTTTGGAAGAAAGAAATCCTTTTTATCTCTCATCTTGTTATTTTCCATTGCCTGGCCTTGCTGCAGAAACATGTATTCTGAAAATTGATATCTCAGATTCTTCTTGCACAGAGCATGCTGATACATGTACTGTATTCTGAAAATTGATTTCTTTGTTTCTTCTTGCTCATAAAAATATTTGAAAAGTCTCTGTAAAAGTTTTTCCCAATTTGAGACTGAATTTCACGCAAACACATTGCTCTTCGAGATCCTTCATTGTTCAACTTGCAACAATTCGCCAATTGTATTAAACACAAATTCACTCAAGCATGTTTACCTTGACAACTAAGTGATGTAGCATGATGCAGTAATGTTAGACAAAAGGCTCAAAGTCGCTGCTACACAGCACTCCTGTTGCGGGCACACTATGCCGGCTAGTTGGTGCACTATTTAAAAATCTGGCTTCTTTTTTGGACAGACCTTATACATATTACCAGTCCCCATAGATATTGTTAGGTCTTTGCTCGGGTAATACAGTATTATCGTAGGACAGTATATATATATATATATATATATATATATATATATATATATATATACAGTAAACCCTTGATAAGCCGAACTATATGGGGCTCTACCCTGGTTCGAATTACCGAATTTTCTGGCTTACCGAATTTTCACCCCCCCAAATTGCTAAATTACCGAATTATCACCCCCCAAAATTGCTAAGACAATACCTATTACTTGTCCTTTCAACACTAAGTTAAAGAAGCATATATAAATAAATTAGTTATGACAAAAAACAATATAGTGCATTTAATATACATTTAACCCCTTCAGTGCTGGGTGTATTTTCATTTTGTTCTTGCTGCCACCAGACAATTTTAGTCAGTGTAGGTTGGATCTGTGGAAGTGCACGGGGTTGGTACAGCCTTCGTTAGCCCCTTCAGTATGTGAGTCCAGTCCTGAGTGCCATAAAATCGGCTGGAGGAAGCGTAAATAAAGTAGAAATAGACGTCACAGTACTGAAGTGGTTAATTGGTAGAACATCATTCACAGAGGCAGTACCGACTGTCGGTAACGTGTGTTGGAGATGGATTTTCACCCCTCCAAATTGCAATAACAATACTTATTACTTGTCTTCTTAACACGAAAGTAAAGGAGCATATACAGTGTATAAATTAATAAAGAAAGACAAAAAAGAAAGAATTCAGTGCACATAATTTGCCTTTCGTCAGAGGCAGAAGATCGTCGGCAGTTTGTTTTGTTTTGGAGGTGGAGGTGGTTTAACTCACACTTGAACGTAAATTCTAAAAAGTCCCCAGTTTTTATTTCACTCTATATTAAGAACTAAACTTAAATGTAATCACTATAATAGACTGCAGTGTAACACCTTTCATTAGAAGCAGTAGATTCTTTGGCAGTTTGTTTTGTTTTGGAGACAGAGGTGGTGGAGGTGGTTGAGTTCATACTTTAGCGTAAATTCTAAACAGTACCCAGTATTTATTTCACTCTATATTAAGAACTAAACTTAAATGTAATCACTGTAATAGACTGCAATGTAATACTTTCAGTAATAATAGTACTGAACTTTAATCATGATCACTACACTGTCACACGCGCACATTTTTTTTTTTTTAGCTTCATTCCTTTACGACTAGAGGTGCCAGTATCACTTCTTTTAAGCTATGAACCTTCCATGGCAAGGCAGAAGGCAAAAGGAGAGGACTGTTCAGCACTAAATGACAGTAAGAATGGCGCAACTACCGTCTCCAAAAGCAAGCAGCAGACTGGTGCCACGAGTCCGCTTGGCGCCATTTCTCCCCCTACTCTTGCATTTCGGCCTGCTTTCATATGTGGTCTCGGCCTGAGTTCGGCTAACTGAAGATTCCGGCTTCTAAAAGTTCGGCTTATCAAGGGTTTACTGTATATATATATATACAGGAGGCGCGGAAAGTATTGACGTTTTTTTACCGACGTCATTCTTTTTCGCGTTAAGTGAAGGGTCAATACTACCCTCCCCTGTGATGCGAAATGAGCTGACGCTTTTTCAGCGGGAGCTGGCAACCCTGCTTGATAGGTTTGGCACCACAGGAGCAGGCTCAGTAATGTTTGGGCAGCCACAGGAGGAGGATTGTCTCTGTGTGTGATGCACCATGAGGGAATGTTTTGACTCAAATAACACAGTTATTTGGTTACCTACCACATTCTCATCATGCCTAAAGTAACCACAAGCAAGGACAAACGTGTGGAAGTGATTACTTTATACAAAGCTGGCCACAAACTCCCATTTATTGCAAATTAGATGGTGTTAGACTGAGGACAGTGCAGAGACTGGTGAAGCGGTTCAAGGACAGTGGGGAGGCCATTCCTCCCACTCCACTTCCCGAGCCTGTGAGACCTCGTAAGACAACCTTCAGGACCCGTCAGCTGATCTCAAGGCAAGTTAGCAAGGTTCCAAGGCTAACAGCACGGGATTTAAAAGAAAAGAACCCACAGTTGCTGGCAGATGTGTCTGTCAGAAGTGTGCAGCAGCTGTTGCATGACGATCTGGGCTACAGGAGTTTTTGTGCTCGTAA
>JAGKTI010032485.1:0-11888 GCA_018397915.1 Birgus latro
TATCACTCCAGTTTTGATACTGTTATTAATCAGCATCTGCTTACTGATTTACAGCACAAGATTGTACATATATCATGCAGAATGTTGAAGAGCATGTGCATAAATCAGTCAGGGAAAGTGTATGTACATATGAGGTCTGTCCAGAAAGAATCCAACCTTAGGCCCTAAAAAAATAAGTAGCTAATCAGTTGAGCTAGGACACTAATCCTCCTCAAAGTAGGCCACTTTTGACTTGACACACATAGCCTAGTGCTCCTTCAACTGCCTGAAGTGTTTTTCATAGTCGGTTTTCGGTATCTCCTGCAGGTGCTTTGTCACATTTTTCATGATCTTCTCTCGGATGAACATTGCTCATGACATTGGAGTGTGCAGATCGTAATCCAGACTCTCTGAAAACTGTTAGCGCGATGTGAGACTTGGTTGTTTGGGTATGACCCTGAAACCAAAGCACATCTGTCCCAGTGGAAGCATGCAGGACCGTCTCAGCCAAAAAAAGCACGACAGTTCCGCAGCAGGGTGAAATGCATTTACATGTTGACAGTTTTTTTCAACTACCGTGGCGTTGTGCATCATGAATACGCACCAGCTCAGACTGTCAACAGACATTACTACCCCAGCATTATCTGTCGTCTTCATGACGCAGTTCAGTGGAAGAAACCAGACCTTTGGAAGGCAGCAAGTTGGAAGCTGTACAATGACAACACCTTTCCCCATTCTTTTTGACTGATTCATGAATTTTTGGCCAAGCTCTATATCCCACAGGTCCAGCAGGCTTCCTACTCACCAGACATGGCTCTGTGTGGCTTTTGGTTATTCCCCAAGCTCAAAACTACACTGAAGGTTCCTGATTTGAGACGAGAAAGAGATCATGACGAATTCGAAGCACCTGCCGGAGATACTGAGAACTGACATTTGAGAAATGTTTCAGGCAGTGCAAAGAATGCTGGGCTACATGTGTCAAGTCAGAAGGGGCCTACTTTGTGGGGGATTAGTGTCCTAGCTCAACAGGATAACTATTTATTTTTTTAGAGCTGAAGGTCGGATACTTTCTAGACAGACCTCGTATATCTTTCAGTATGTTGAAGTGAGTGTACATATATTGGTCAGTCTGTTGAAGTGAGTGTGCATATATCAGTAGTGCATTAAAGCATTAAAGTGAGTGTATATGTATCATAGAATATATACAGTCATTTTTTGTCCACAGAGTCATACCTGAAGTACGAGCATGTCAAGAGGCCATCATCTGAAGAGCGCCCCAAGAACCCTGCCCCACCTGAGGCCCTGGCTCTCCATACCCCTGCCCCTGGCCTTCACCCTCCACCCCAGCCCCGCCCTCTCATATTCTCTCCAGACAACGACTTTCCCGACCCACCCCGCCCACCTCCACCCCCACCCCCTCAGTTTAGCCCACGGATCAAGGTAGAGCGACACACGCCTGTTCAGTTCATGTGTTGCTGTATGAGGAATGAGTGTGAGCGTAGCAGTGGCCACAGTGCCGAGATGAGGCCGCCTTCACACCGCGCTCCACCCACACCCCAGCCACCCGACCGCCGGCCTACTCCTGCCTCTCACCTCTACAAGATGGAGCCACCATCACCCTCTGCCTCTCAGATTAGAACTCCACACTTCCCCCCACCTGTCTCCCCCCGCCCAGGCCTTCCTCTTCCTCCAGCCCAGGCTCCTCCAGTTGTAATGGGTGAAGGACGGGCCAGTGTGGGTGTGCAGACAGAACCACCACCACGAATAATACCTCAGGACCCTGGACACAATAGTCGTCGGCAGTATGTGCCCAACCTGAGCCTGGCCCGCAGTGTGACTCCTCTGGCCACCACTCGAATTGACCAGTCCACCAGCACCCACGACCTGCCCCAGGAACCCCAGCAGCGAGGCAAGGGACGGGGCAAGGGGTGGTGGTGGCATCGGTCAAGCCGACCCAGAAATCACTTGGGGCAGTTGGCATCCATCTCTGCTTCTGTGCGTGAAGTTGAGTTGAGTGGCGAGGCTGGTGTGGCTGTACAGCAGTTGGTGGTACTGGGAGAACAGGAGGCAGAACTGTTACGCCATGCTGACCGCCTCCACCGTGAACTTAATCGTCTGCTCCGAGAGAAGACGCGCGTGGCTGATGATCTTGCTCGCCTCCATCAGTTGAGAGCTGCCAAACTCCAGCAGCTGCTGCACCAACCCGATCCCCGGCCACACCCACACGACTCTTCACAGGGAAGGGAGGCCGGGGATGGATCGGGAGATGGATCGGGGGTGTGGCAAGAGGCTGGGTGTGTACAGTCAACCACTGATACATCTGTTGTATCATCCTCACAGGAGAAGACAGGACGGCCACGCTGCCTCAGCCTCTCACATGCCTCCTCTACTGATTCTAGTACTGAGGGTCAAACTGTCAGGCGGCAGCGTTGTACATCCACCTGTCCCCGTCCTACTCCACCAAACACTGATGCTGATTATGGCCACCCTCCACCACACCCTAACCTTTCACCAAGCCGATCATCTGACAACACTGATTCTGACACCGAGAACGATAGTGGTGCAGGTGAAGGTAGCCCAGAAGGCACTTCTGAAGCTAGGCCTGCATACCAGGATGGTCAGAAAGCTGGTGGTCGCACAAGAATGAGCTCCCTCTCCAGTTCAGCTGAAGGGGATACAGAGAGCGAAACACTCGGAGAGAGAGAGAACCCCCAGACCCACCCTGCTTCTCTCCGACTTAGAATGGCACCTGATGTAGGAGAGGCTGTGGTGGATTCTTCCCGCCCGGACCACCCAGACCTCAGTCATGAGGAGCACAGTTCGGATGAACCATGCCCGGGCCAAGAAGTTGAATCGGCATCCCTGGAAATGGAGTGTTGCCAGGAACCAGTGTCCTCACTAGTGTTGGGTGGCATGGACTTGGCTAGAGATCCTCTGACCTCGCATTCTGCCCAGGATGGCTCATCTCGCCAACCTGTGGAGTCTGGCCAAAGTCTTCAGTGTTCACAGCCATGTGCATCTAGTCCTGGACCCATCCAGGCAGTTGTGGTATCCCATCCTTCCCCCCATCACAGTACACTCATTCCTCAGCCCCACATACACCAGTCAGGTAACTTACAGGAACCTGATCTAGCCTGTGGTGAAGATGAGGCAGAGGGCAAAGGTAATGATGCCTGGTGTGAAGCACCATGTGACCATGAGACCACTGAGGCTGGTCCAGCTGATCCCACCCCTACCAATGTCTCACCCTCAGATCTGGAGAAAGAGTCAAGAAGCTCCTCTAGAAAGGCCTACACTACCTCTGTGTCTTCTTTATCATCCTCTGCATCTTCCTCTTCAACCTCCTCATGGGTAGGGGGGCAGGAGGGTTCCAAGGGAAGGAGTCCGTCCAGTGAGCACTGTTATAGTCTGAGATCAAGAGGGCCACCCCGACGAACACGTCAGGCTGTTAGGAGTGCAACCCCCCCAACAGCCCCTGCCTCACCCTTGCCAGCCCCTGCCAAGCCCACCAGGAGAGCAGATCAACCTGGTGAAGATCAGGATGATGCCGATGACAAGAAGAGAAAGCGCAAGAGGAAGTTCAGGAAGCAGAGGGCCAACAAGAGAAGGAAAAAAAAGGCTTTGGAGAATGAAGAAGCAAGAGAAACAGAGAGAGGTGAGGAAAGCATGCAGTCTGATCTTTTGGAAGGTTTGGCAGATAAGGATCAGGAGGATGGAGAGAAGCCAAAGAAAGAGAAGCTAGAGGAGCAAGAAGTGGAGATGAAACAGGAAGAGGAAGAAGAGGAGGGGGAGGAGGAAGATGATGAGGAAGCAGCATTTAAAGATCCTCCCCCTCACTCCTGTGCCGTGCTAGACATGAAGGTTAGAACTCATTCTGTGCTATAATGTAGCCTATTTACCTGTAGATAATCATATTCACTAATACGGTAAACTCAACAGTAAACTCCTGATTATCTGGCGCTGCATTATCCAGCATACCATACGACATTATCTGGCGTAGCCAATGACTGAGTTAAAATGGTATCCAGCAGTAAGCATAAAATCTGACATTATCCAGTATGAAGACCCATTCTTCTGGCTAAAAGTACATAATTATTTGGTTGCCATAATCACAAAAAAAGAAAATNCACCCTTGCCAGCCCCTGCCAAGCTCACCAGGAGAGCAGATCAACCTGGTGAAGATCAGGATGATGCCGATGACAAGAAGAGAAAGCGCAAGAGGAAGTTCAGGAAGCAGAGGGCCAACAAGAGAAGGAAAAAAAAGGCTTTGGAGAATGAAGAAGCAAGAGAAACAGAGAGAGGTGAGGAAAGCATGCAGTCTGATCTTTTGGAAGGTTTGGCAGATAAGGATCAGGAGGATGGAGAGAAGCCAAAGAAAGAGAAGCTAGAGGAGCAAGAAGTGGAGATGAAACAGGAAGAGGAAGAAGAGGAGGAGGAGGAGGAAGATGATGAGGAAGCAGCATTTAAAGATCCTCCCCCTCACTCCTGTGCCGTGCTAGACATGAAGGTTAGAACTCATTCTGTGCTATAATGTAGCCTATTTACCTGTAGATAATCATATTCACTAATACGGTAAACTCAACAGTAAACTCCTGATTATCTGGCGCTGCATTATCCAGCATACCATACGACATTATCTGGCGTAGCCAATGACTGAGTTAAAATGGTATCCAGCAGTAAGCATAAAATCTGACATTATCCAGTATGAAGACCCATTCTTCTGGCTAAAAGTACATAATTATTTGGTTGCCATAATCACAAAAAAAGAAAATATAGAAAGAAATACACAAAGAATGGGGTTATACTTAATGTACTTAATAGTACATTTACAGTATTTTATATTTTAAAGTGTTTTAGTTGTCTTTTGACACTTTAAAGTGTTTTGTAAGGGTTAGATAGTGGATAACTGTTATAGGGTTGGGAGATTAGGGGCCCCTAGAGGGGACTTTTGCATAATCTGGCATTTTGACAGTATCCAGCAGGCCTTTGGCTGTATTATGCCAGATCATTGGGAGTTTACTGTACTCATTTATTTCACTCCAGTTGGGTTTTGTCAGTCAGTTAAATAATGGAATAGCCAGAAGACTGGATGAGTTGCAAAATAGTGTGACCATTATTTCTCTATAATCAGTTTGTTTTCATCAGATAAAAATGGGACACTGCCACAACTTGAAAACTAAATCATGGTTAACCTGTGGATTGCGCAATTACCTTTTTTTATTCCACTCCGTGGTGCACAAAAAATGAAGAAAAAAAGTTTATTTTTTTAGTTTTTGTTTATCATAAACTTGAAGATCAACATCCAGGGCATCATTTGGTGAAAAAAATAATAATTCTCTCTCTCTCTCTCTCTCTCTCTCTCTCTCTCTCTCTCTCTGTCTTTGCGTAGGGCCATTTGTAAGTTTATGTATGGGAGTAGTGAAAAAGAAAAAAAAAATTGTTTATTAACAACTTGAAGATAAACATCCAGGGCATCATCTGGTGAAAATAAAATAAAAATCTCTCTCTCTCTCTCTCTCTCTCTCTCTCTCTCTCTCTCTCTCTCTCTCTCTCTCTCTCTCTCTCTCTCTCTCTCTCTCTCTCTCTCTCTCTCTCTCTCTGTCTCCATCTCTGCGTAGTGCCATGTGTAAGTTTGCGTAGAGGTCGAGTAGTTAACGGTAATGCATGGCCAGCACGGCCTGAGCTGTGGTTTGTAACACGACGCTACCCAGCCTGTGCTTTGGCTCACAGTTCATGGGTTGACAGAAATTTGATGGACCTTAATTATGAGATAGCATTGAATCTCCCTAATTATTAGTAAAATCAGCCTCCAGTCTGACTACTTTTGGCTATTAACTGAATGGAAAAGAGTTAAGGATCTTTATCAGGTTTGAACAGACATGTTCTAACCTTTTTATTCATGCTGTGTATGATTGTTAATTTTTTCTTCATGTGATATCAAAATTGACTTTATATCTTGATGTCAGGTGGTGCGAGGATTCCTGCTGACAGCGTGTAGTGATGGGACAGCGCGGTGCTATCACCTGGCAACGGGCCAGTTTGTGGCTACATACACTGGCCACAATGATGCCGTCACCTGTGTTGGGGCCCTAGTTTGCTCAGATCACACTCCGGAGCCAGTCCCTAGCTTCAAGGTTATCACTGGTTCTGCTGACAAGTCTGTCTGTGTCTTCAATGCTCAGGTCAGTTTTGGGATGATGGCTGTATAGCATACTGTTAATGAGGGTAGCATTGTTGAGAGTCAAGCGGGTTGTTTGTGTTTACACCACCTTGCTTGTGTTTTGTACCTTGACACATCAGAAATATTAAGACACTACATACTGCAGAGGTGAAATACCTGTGCTTTAGATCTCTTCTTCCCGTTTCAGCATAGGTTGTGATGATGATGAATTGTAGTGTAGGAATTTTATAGTGTTATTTACTCAGACTACAATACAGTGTAAATGTATTATGGTCCATACTTTCAAAGAGTGCCTGAGAATATTTGCAAAAAATTGAAGAGCAAAGGTAAAAAGTGATACTATATATTGTATGAAGAGAGAGAATGTTGTTGTTGCTGCTTAACATCAATCCACCTTGTGATGCAGACTCATCAACTGTAGGTAAGCAGCTACCCATCTGGGGTCATCCCATAGGTTTCTTACACTGATAATGATAGTGTCTGGGTTTTAGTGTGACCTGTGCGGTGCAGTGCTCCATTACCGGTATGTGTATTATGCGTTGTATGGGACTATTTTACAAGCAGGATACTTGTCATCTGTGATTCTACCCAACCCGAATCAAAGCTGGTAACCTAGGAGGCTGGATGATGTCCTGATGTAAACCAAGGTCAGCACGATCAGCTTTGTCTAAGGATATGTCAGTGCGAAAAATTTGAGAGTGGGGCCAGTAGTACAGTGATTCTTTAGCTATCACACACTTCATTATAGTGGTTTTCATTATCACTACAAAATGAAAATCTGTACTCCTGCCGTTATCACGCAGTGCTCAGGGAGAGGGGGTGAGAGGACACCTGAGCTGGCTTTTACCGACAGTGATGATGCAGTATCTGTTGTTTCTGATGGCTTTGAGGGATTCAGAGATGAGGCCCTGCTCAAGGAGTTACTCCCAGGTGGTGAAAACTACTATCCCTTCATCCTCTAACCTCAAAACCCCCTTACCTTACACCCATCTCAGGTCTCTCTGTGGTATGTGTTTCTTCCTTATTATGCTCTTTTCATCATTTTCCAATAACTTAACCATACTGTGTGTGTTTCTGATACTGAGCAGAATAATATACTGTATATGTATTTAGTGGATATGAATTGTTGTAAAAGGGATAATTTGGTTTTACAAGCAGGTTACCCTGTACCAGTTAAGATAAATCACATGGGTTCTTTGCTTTCATTATCACTTACTAGACTTGCTACCAGTTATGCACGATAACCAGTCAGTGGCTCGGTGTGAGAATTTGAGAGAGTGGACAGCATGTGTCAGTCTCAGAGGAGTGCTTGAGAGGAGGTATGTGAATACAGTAACTGTGTAGCTTTGTACATACCATGAGTAAAGAAGAGTGAAAAAGCCAGTCAAGACTGCTTCATATTTACCATACAGTAATTTCTTGTTCATCCATCATAATTCAGCCCTGGCTCTGTCAGATAACGCAATAATGCTGCATTTATAAGTCATAATTCAGCCAGGGCCCTATCAGAGAATGCGTTTTTTTGGGTAATGCAACACTACTGGCAGCCTCTGTGCAGCAGGCATAACCCTTATAAAGCCCTATACAGATATCCGTCAGGACACAAAATCAGTCTCAATACTTATTTTCTGATCGCCATCTTTGTATATTCATCGTATAATTCTTACACGAACACTCATATGTTAACGTGATTTTAATGATGAAAGATGCAATTCCTTTATACATATTCCACCAATGGCCTGTTTCATTTGCATTGAATGCCTGTTCAGTTACTGTCACTAAGAATATTGTCCATCCATCCATCCATCGTCCAGTGCTATGTTGCTCCATGAGGAGCGTAAGAGCCCAGGGCTAGGCAAATTGATCCTGACATTTAAGATGAGAGTAAACAGCTTCACTCATCCCTGAGTGGCATTATGTGAGTAGTAAACCCCAACCACCTCATGGATATAAACCTACACAGGCTCAGTCCGATTGGAGAGCCTTAATTACCCACTGAACCACCAGATGTCATAATTTGGTTATATGGTTACCACCCAGCATAGTAAATGGTTTCCTGGTGTACAGGAAACCATTTGGTTTATCACACAATGTAGAGTCACCCATAGGCAGAAAGAAGAGGAAAGAATGAAGGAAAGAAAGACAGAAGAGGAAGGAAGGAAGAGAGGAAAGGGCAGACACCCAAAGCAGCACAACATTGAATGAGTGGATGATGAGTACCCCCACCTACCACTAAGGTTATTTATTAAAAGTGAGAAAGTTTGGAGGATGAAGTGCTTGAAAGGGTACAACAAGGAATAAAGGTTGCTGGTTCTTTGAAAGCAGTGATAAGAAACAAGGAAGTGAGCATGGAAGTAAAAAAGTCACTGCATGATATTATTGTGATACCAACTGTAACATATGGAAGTGAAGCATGGACCTTGTTGGAAGGACACAAGTCAAGAGTGAGAGCAGTGGAAATGAGTGCATACATATTTATGTACAGATATTTTCCTTAGGAGCTGTAGGCACTAAGAAAATTTTATTAAAAGTGAGAAGAGATGCGTTGATGGAAACGAGCAGTACCAAAAGCAGGCAACTACCTACAGTGCGTAAGTTATGTAACACAGAGGAGAGAGGCCGATGCCAAAGGTATGCATGCATACATATTTATACTGTAAGTATTTTGTTATTTTCCGCAGGAGCCACAAGTACTAAAAATATTTTGTTATTTAGTAAAGACGAGAGAGAGATGCATAGATGGTAACAAGTAGAATCGAGATCCGACAGCATGGCAACTAGCAACGCAAGTTACGTTAAATGTGTGTACTGTATATTCATGTAAACATTATATTTTTCACAAAGGCATGCAACATAAGCCCCTACAGAAGCTCTAGTATGGCAACAAAGGCCACAAACTTCCTGACAAACGTAACATGCACCAACACCAGATGGCTTACTCTTTGTGACTGAGGTGGAACAGGCAGTGGTCTTTGTTTTAGCAAGAGTCATTGGTTGTAGAGGGATGTTATGGGGAGCATTGGATGATTTGAGAAATTTGTTTTTTATGCTTATTGATGGTTAATGCAGTGAAAAACAGATATTGCTTTAACCTGCGGACTGCAACATACCTCATGTAGGAGTGTCTCATAAAGCTGCATCATACCTCTTATGAGCAAGATTTTCAACAACGCATCAGAAAGGTTCTAGAAGGATCAGTGTTACAAAATTTATGGGGTTTTAGGGTAACTGGTAGCTCTCATTCCCACCCCCTATCTTGAGCCCAGTTGCTGAGTTGCACCAGCGACAATGACCCATTTGTACACACTTCGTAATGCATTTTCCACAATATTATCACCCCAGGAAAGGCAGTCGTGGTCTAGAATTGTTTGGAATTACGTCAACTTAAATGTAAGGTCAATAGGAGGTAATGGTATAGAAGCAGGGTGGTAAATAATGGGTATAAAAGTAGCACGTTAGCCCATATTGCAGCGTGCGGAGCGAACTGGCAACCCACCTGGCCAGTGGGGAGACTGGCAAAAGCCTGTTTACAGCCTGTCTTGTCTACCCCAGTACACACTACATGCACACACACTCACTCACACACATACATTTTTCTCTCTTTTTCTCTCCCTCTCAAAGCATAGTTTTCTTGTTCCTGCCAGATATGCAGAGTCTGACAATGATCTCTCCAGAACTATGCTGATTTCTGTTTTAAAAATTCCGTTGGTAGCTGCTGCACAATGCAATTTCCCAGCCACTGATATATATTTCATGGAAATCTGTAAGTGACCAAAATTGTCATTTTGCCGCAGCGTGGAGGATGTCTGCACGATCCCTTCCTGCAGCCCACTGGTTAATTCAACCAGATTTTTTGTTTTCTTGATAGTGACGGATGTTGGGTAATATAATGTCAGGTAAATGGATCCCTGTACAACAATTATTTGATCTTAATAAGTGGTGGCAATGGTAGGATCCTGCATCGAGTTGTAAGAGATGTGGCATTGTTCATGTTTCCTGCATGGGGTCTCAGATTGTGACCTACATATTACTACATACTGCATCTGTAGACTACCATCAGTACTCTTTCTTGTCTGATGCACAGTATTTCATCAAGCAGCTGGGCTTGTCTTGATAATTTTTCACTGTGCACATATTAACCACACTCGTCAGCTAGTCTCTCCCCACCCATCCCACTGCTCCAGCCACTTCCAGTCTTCCACATTTTCATTTCCATTGTTATCTGCATGAATAATAAGATTGAAAAAGCCACTCATACCCTTGCTTAGTTTTGACCGCACTGAACTATACAAGACTTTGCTTTGTATTTACCATACTGAACCAGTTACTTCCTGTCTTATTTGCTTATATCATGTTGGTGGTTCTTCATTGCTAGTGTTCGAAGTGCTGGAGTTGGGATGTTGTCTGGATCTGGTATTGTTTGTGTGATGGTTTCATATATCTAGTTGTGTTGTTTGATTCTGTCATGTAATGACATTGACAGGAGAGCTGTGTGTTGGCACAGTCTTCCACTAAGAGTCCCCTCTCTCATATCACCGTATTCCTTCACAGAGACTACTTTTGTCTTAAGTGTAAGTGAGCTGCAGCCAGTGATGATACATAAGGTGTTGTTCTGTATGGTCTGCATGGTGTTGTCTTGAATAGTGGGAGTTAGACAAGTTGAGGGCCCATCCCAGGGAGTTGTAGGACATCATGGCTTTATTCCCAAAATCTTGCTCGATCTTTCTGATAGTTTCAGCTTGGGTATCACCTAGTTTTTGGCAAAATTTAATGCAGTAATGTTGTTTGACTTTTTCAATCATTGTGACAAGCGTGGGAACAAAACAACCATAAGGTGCACAGATATGATCACAGGCTAACTGACAGCCACTGAGTCACTCGTGGTGGCTGGCATTAATCACGCATGTGCACAAAGGTCCTACACTTTGCCACACAAAACCCCGCCCCTATCCTGCAGCTGTTTGTGAGAAAAAAAAATTAAGTCAGGTACTTTGTAAATAGACCTTGTATGTTGTTGAACTGTGTTGCATTGTCAACACCTTGGTGGTTGTCTTGACTGTCTTCATACTAGGCAGTGTTTTTAACCTTGAAGTCCCCTCCAGTGATAGAATTAGGTGTATGTTGTGGGAGGATCCGTGGGTTGTCTTGCACTGGTATGGCATAGGAGGTTTCAAGGGGAATGTAGATGTTAAAAATGTTAATATCTTGTATATGACCAGAGTTGACACACAGTGACTCTTATAATGTGGTGTTGTTCTGGAATAGTGATTCTGTAGTCTATATGGTGGTGTTGTAGAGGACAGATGTGTTGATGTAAGAGATGAGGCCTCATCCATGGCTATCAGTTGTATGTGAATGATGTGTTATTTGGAGTCTTGTGTGTGCATGTGAAGTTTGTTTCTTGTAGCAGTGCAATATGTACAGTAGGCGCGGAAAGTATTGACGTTTTTTTGCCGACATCATTCTTTTTCGCGTTAAGTGAAGTAGGGTCAATACTACCCTCCACTGTGATGCGAAATGAGCTGACGCTTTTTCAGCGGGAGCTGGCAATCCTGCTTGATAGGTTTGGTACCACAGGAGCAGGCTCAGTAATGTTTGGGCAGCCACAGGAGGAGGATTGTCTGTGTGTGTGATGCACCACGAGGGCATGTTTTGACTCAAATAACACAGTTATTTGGTTACCTACCACATTCTCATCATGCCTAAAGTAACCACAAGCAAGGACAAA
>JAGKTI010032487.1:0-11887 GCA_018397915.1 Birgus latro
TTATATTCATCATCATCCGGACCTTTTTCCCACCCAAGGGCAGGGTGAGGAGTATCAATGTCCAGACAGGCTACATTTGCCCAATCCAATGGGCCACGCTTCCATTCACTCATCATTCAAGCCTCTGGAATCCTGGCTGTATCTGATACACCAAAAACTTTCACCACATTCTGTAGCTTCACATAAATATATCTGATAGAGTAATTTTGGACTCTATCACATTTAAAAGGGGTGCCAAATCCCCGATCATGCACCTCTCACAGCATTCATCCAGCCAGCTCGATCTCTTGTCAGTCCCCTAGTCTCACCGACTTCCTTACCTCGTTTCCTCACTCACTCATCCACGGTATCTATCCACTTTCGTCTTGGCCTACCTCGCCTTCTTCCTCCTTCAGATTTGTTCAGATAGCCTATATGTTTTTCACCACTATTGTTATCCATTCTCTCCATCTGACCATACCATCTCAATACACTGTTCAGTTCTGGCATCCAGAGTTGTAGAAAAGCTTTCCTAATGCAGGATCTGTGCTGCATTTACAACTGATATATTAGTTTACAGTCTCATTTGCATATAAGGTATACCCCGGTTTAACAATTCTATTGGTTAAATGAAAACCCATTGTTAGGCGGGGTATCGTATCTCAGGGTAGATTTAACATGTATAGGGATGCATTTTTGTGCCTTGGATTTCCCCCCCACATAAGTCCTAAACTCACCCAAATGACTCCAGCAACAAGTTTCTAGCCAACCTAAACCCCCAAATAGCTATAAAACAAGCAAAACTAAACCTAAAAGCAGTTTATAACACCCAAACTCAAAAACAAAATCTGAAAATTGTCAAATATGGAAAAAAATCAAACTGTACCCCGAAATGACAATGTTCACCCCAACTGTGACTAAAGCATATTAATCTGAGTCTAAAAACAGTTCATAAATCAACCTAACACAAAATTTTAGTCTAAAATATCATCAAAATCAGTAAAAGAAAATAAAAACCCATTGTTAAACCATGGTTTAGCCATTGTTAGGTGGGGTATAGTGGTATTTCTACCCCCATCGCCAAGCCAGGGTATTGCATCTAGGGGTATCATATATCAAGGTATACCCATGTACACTGTACTTTGTGTGTGTATACCGTATAGTGGACTTTTTTGTTTTTTTGTTTTTAAGAATGCCAAACATCGATGACACACAGTGAAGACTGGATGTAGTTCATCCACCATAACCCCTGCAATTCAGTGATGTGTTAGTAAGTGGTGCTGTATAATATTGCATCTGTATCAAGAGAGAGAGAGTACATATCATATTTAACAGTGTTCACATTGATGGCAGGTTGCAGCAACAGACTCAGAGCTGTGGGTGTCAGCTGAGGCTCTGGATGTCCTCATTGACCTCTTCTCTGATGACAGGACTGACAACCTTGCTCACAACACAAACCTGGTCGACCGGCTTAAGGGCATACACCCACACTTCAAGACTAAGGTCAGTTTTCTTAGCGATACAAATGCTCTTTAAGGCTAAGATCTTTTCTTTACAACTTATGTTGCATTTCAAGGCTAAGGTTACATTCTGATGATTTTGTAGCTATGGTATGGATAATATAGTACACTGTGTATGTTGATATTATAAGAATGAAAGAGTAAATACATTGTCAGCAAATAAAAAATAAGCAAAGCCTCATCCAACATTATCCCTTTTGGGATGTATGGGAACCCAAGGCTATGTCATTGTAGTCTAGGTCAACAAAGTGAGTCACACCACTGACCAGAGAAGGTATATACTGACAGTAAACAGGACTCATCCCTCCAATTTTTCATGGGAAAAAAAAAAAAAAAGTATCTCCCCTGCAGGCAATATCGGGGGTCACTGGTGTTTTACCTTCCTTATCTCACTGTGAACTCTTCCTCGTTCTTACCTGCTGTTACCACATGTTTTACCTTGTTGAATGTCTACTTGGAAGGTTTCTGATTATTGCTATGAGGGTACCATAAGACAAGCTCAGTGGAGGGTNGGGTGGCGTCTTCGCAGATTGAAACAGATGTTCTGAAGCAGAAGGATGGTGTTCAGACCCTGCTGAAAAAATTAGACGGTTTGTTTCTCGTGGACAAAGGACGTCGACAGTTTGCAGCGTTTTTTGAGCTGTATAACTTTAGAAGAGCCAGTGATATGAACATTCGGGAGTTCGTGACAGAATTTGAGCATGTTTACTTTAAATTTACCAAGCAGGGCATGGAACTGCCAAATTCTGTGATGGCTTTTATGCTCTTAGCTGCATGCAAACTTTCAGACAGTGAACGACAATTAGTGATGTCCGCGATAACTGAGGTGACATACGAAAATATGAAATCTGCCCTGAATCGTATTTTTGCTGGTGAAATTGGCAGGCAGAACGAGGCACCGGTGTCTGCCAGGGAGGTGAAAGACGAACCAGTATTTTGGAGTGACGAAGTTGAGGGTGACGAAACGCTTTTTGCTAGAGGTACTCGACGAGGACGGAGAATGTTGCGGGGTGGTGCAAAACGTGATCGACGTCGGGGTAGTGGCCGATTTTCAACTGTATCTGCTAGAATTCCCCAACGCTCATCCACCGGCAGGAGGCAGAACCCACTTGGGCCTGATGGAAAGGTATCGAAGTGTTTCGTATGTGATTCTAGATTTCATTGGGCACGTGACTGTCCTGATGCATACGAAAACGACGGCAGCCGAGAAGAGAATTCTGAAACAGTGCATCTGTCGATGTTTATGGGCTATGCTGATGATGCCGCTAGTAGAGGTAAGTCACAGACTCTAGTAGAAGAATCTAAGGGATGTGCTCTTTTAGACACAGGGTGTTCTGCAACTGTATGTGGAGTTGAATGGATCAACTGCTATCTAAGTGAGCTCACTGATTATGAACGTGATGCTGTAAGAGAAGAAGCGTCATCCTCAGTGTTTACCTTTGCTGATGGTGTCACAGTTTCTTTCCTCAAACGTGTTACTCTGCCCTGCTACGTTGGAAACATGCGTGCTACCATCGTGACTGATGTTGTGGACTGCAATATTCCCTTGCTGTTGAGTAGACGTTCCATGAAAAAAGCAAAAATGGTGATTAACCTTGGAACTGACCAGGTCAAAATTTGTGGAACTATCATTGATTTAAAGTCCTCATCTTCAGGCCATTACTTACTTCCAATTTCCTTATGACTAGATCGTAAATTTTGTGAAACAATCATGTTGGCAACTCGTGGGGGTGACGTAGAAAAAACCGCTTTGAAGCTTCACAGGCAATTTGGACACCCTACATCGGCAAAACTAAGTAAACTGATCACAGATGCGGGAATTAAAAGTTCAAAACTGGAACAGGCTGTCAAGGCTGTATCTGATGCTTGTACAGTCTGTTGCAGATTTAAGAAAGCCAAGCCCCGACCCGTAGTCAGTTTGCCCATGGCGTCTAAGTTTAATGAAGCCATAGCAATGGATTTAAAAGCTTGGGGAAAGCATTATTTCTTAGTCCTTGTTGATTTGGCGACCAGGTATTGTAATGCGATAGTAATCGCAGATAAGTGTGCGCCCACCATTATCAAAGGAATATTTCGGAGTTGGATTGTTGTGTTTGGCACACCTAGAAAAATTCTTACAGACAATGGCTGTGAATTCAATAATGCGGAAATGCGAGCATTGGGAGAGGCCTTCAATATCAAGATCATGACAACGTCTGCAGAGAGTCCTTGGAGCAACGGAGTCTGTGAGCGTCAAAATGCAGTCATTGGTGACATTGTTAGGNTTTCCTTATGACTAGATCGTAAATTTTGTGAAACAATCATGTTGGCAACTCGTGGGGGTGACGTAGAAAAAACCGCTTTGAAGCTTCACAGGCAATTTGGACACCCTACATCGGCAAAACTAATTAAACTGATCACAGATGCGGGAATTAAAAGTTCAAAACTGGAACAGGCTGTCAAGGCTGTATCTGATGCTTGTACAGTCTGTTGCAGATTTAAGAAAGCCAAGCCCCGACCCGTAGTCAGTTTGCCCATGGCGTCTAAGTTTAATGAAGCCATAGCCATGGATTTAAAAGCTTGGGGAAAGCATTATTTCTTAGTCCTTGTTGATTTGGCGACCAGGTATTGTAATGCGATAGTAATCGCAGATAAGTGTGCGCCCACCATTATCAAAGGAATATTTCGGAGTTGGATTGTTGTGTTTGGCACACCTAGAAAAATTCTTACAGACAATGGCTGTGAATTCAATAATGCGGAAATGCGAGCATTGGGAGAGGCCTTCAATATCAAGATCATGACAACGTCTGCAGAGAGTCCTTGGAGCAACGGAGTCTGTGAGCGTCAAAATGCAGTTATTGGTGACATTGTTAGGAAGGTAATGGCTGATAGCCAGTGTGAATTGGATGTGGCCTTGGCATGGGCAGTAATGGCAAGAAATGCTCTTACCAACTACTCAGGCTTTTCTCCTAACCAACTTGTTTTTGGTCAAAACCCTAGTCTGCCTAATGTGTACGCAAATGATCCTCCAGCCTTGGAACCTTCATCACCATCGAAAATTGTGAGAGACAACTTGAACGCTCTTCATTTAGCTAGACGAGTTTATGAAGACCGAATCAGATGAACGCTTGGCTAGGGCTCTGTGGCACAACGTACGTTCGAGTGACCTAAACGACATCCAGAATGGAGATGAAGTCTTCTACAAAAGAAATGACAGTCATGAGTGGCACGGTCCTGGAATTGTAATAGGCAGAGATGGGAAACAAATTCTGGTGAGACACGGCGGTGTATACGTGCGAGTGCATGTATGTCGTCTAGCGCGAGCGCCAGAGCAAGATACTACAGTCGAAAGTGATGTCAGCAGTGATGAGAAGAAAAATGTTGTCCAGGAGAAGCCTAATGACGATCCTACGCAAGTGTTGAATGACTATCCACTAGATGACGAGTCGGATGATGGTGTGGTCCCAGTCGATGAGCCTCCCACAGTTTCTGTTCCGATTAATCAGCTTCCCAAAGTTTCTGTTGGTCAACGTATAAAGGGAATACATTCAGAAAGTGGAGAGTTGGTGTCTGGAAGGATTATAAGTCGGGCAGGTAAAGCCACTGGAAAGTACAAACACTGTTATAATTTGAAGAGGGACTCTGATGGCAGCATTGATTGGATAGATTTGGAGAATGATCTTAGCGAATGGGAAGTGGTTGATGATGACACAGAAATGCTTGTTCTTTTCAACTCTGAAGCCGTATTATGTGCTAAGGAAAATGAAATTACAAATTGGCAGAATAATGATGTGTATGAGGAAGTAGATGATGTTGGGCAAGGTGCCATAACGGTTTGATGGGTTGTGACAGAAAAACTGAAAAATGGAAAGCCTATTGTTAAGGCCCGCTTAGTCGCCAGAGGATTTGAGGAAGACACAGTGGATCTCCGAAAAGACTCGCCTACTTGTTCAAAGGAAGCAGTGCGTTTGGCACTTTCTTTGGCCTCCACCAACCAGTGGGATTGCCACACTATGGACGTGAAAGCTGCCTACTTGCAAGGTAACGACATTGAGAGAGTTGTTCATTTACGTCCTCCACCTGAATATGCAAATGGTAAGTTATGGAGACTAAAGAAAACTGTTTACGGCCTTTGTGATGCTGCTAGGCATTGGTATCTGCGCGTAAAAGATCAGTTGTTGAGTCTCGGAGCTAAAGTATCATCACTGGATTCAGCGCTGTTCTCTTGGAGCAATGGTGGCAAAGTCAAAGGCATTGTATGCATCTACGTCGACGACTTCCTTTGGGCTGGTACACATGAGTTTGAACAGCAAGTGATAAACCGTTTGAGTCAAATATTCCTCATCGGCAGTTCAGAATCAAAAGCCTTCAAATACGTTGGTCTCAATGTCATCTCCAACATCGATGGCAGCATAACGCTCGACCAATTCCAGTATGCTTCATCCTTGAAACCAGTCACGCTGAGTAAACATCGTGCAGCAGTAAAATCAGGGGAGCTGTCCGAGTTTGAGAAAAAGGAGTACCGAGCATTAATTGGACAACTCAGTTGGATTGCCACCTACACTCGGCCAGATATTGCCTTTGATGTGTGTGAGTTGAGCGTGAATAGCAACCGAGCTACTGTAGCGGATTTGCTTAGACTCAATAAGGTGATCTCAAGGGTAAAGACTGACAACATGAAGCTATACATTCCAAGAATGGGGCCGATCGAGGACTGTCATATAGAGTGCTTTTCGGATGCCTCATTTGCCAACCTTGTAGGCAATGGATCTCAGGGAAGTTTTGTGATCTTCCTATGAGATGCTAGTGAGGCAAGATGTCCTATATTTTGGCAGACAAGGAAGATCAGGAAGGTCGTCAAATCTACCTTATCTGCTGAGGCGTTGGCGCTGCTTGAATGTGCTGAAACTGCTGTATATCTCTCCAACATATTGCGTGAGGTTTCTGGATGTGGAAAGATCAAAATAAAGTGTTTCGTCGACAACAAGAGTCTGGTGGACGCCCTTTACTCCTGTAAGAGCGTAGAAGACAGGAGATTGCGCATTGATATTGCTGTGTTGTGGGACATGTTGGAGCGGGGGGAGATTGATGAGGTATCCTGGGTGGATACATCACAACAACTGGCTGATTGTCTCACCAAGAAAGGTGCTTCGACCGAGCGACTGCGTGCAGCAGTCAGCCGAGACTAGAAAGTTTAGAATACTTTAAGAGACATCACATATCTGTATGTGGTCATAGACTGGGTCTTGATAGTAATTAAACAAAATTCTATGTATTGGATACATAGTGTGCATCAGATGCAAATAGACCATCCAGCTTCGTCCTTGGAATCTTCTGTCAAATTTAGAAGAGAGGACGAGAGTGTTAGTGTGTGTGCGCACGCACACATCTAAGTCACGAGTGATGACGTCATCGGAGGGTTCCTGTGGTTTGCTACTGGGAGCCTTGGGAGTTCACGTCGTGAAGCCGGTGAGCGTGGTTGTCTAGTTCCAACACATTTATTTAGAGAACTGAAGACCATTGGTTGATGGAAATATGGCAAGAGAAGATTTCAGAAGTGAAGTACAGGCATACCCTGGTTTAACAATGCAATTGGTTAGATAAAAACCCATCGCTAGGTGGGGTATTGTATCTTGGGGTAGATTTAACACGTAAAGTATAGGGATGTGTTTTAGAGCCTTGGGTTTCCCCTTCAGCCAAGTCCTAAACCACCCAGATGAGTCCAAAAACAAGTTTCTAGCTAACCTAAACCTCCAAATAGCTTTAAAACAAGCTAAACTAAGCCTAAAATTAGTTTATAACTCACCTAAACCCAAAAATAAAATCTGAAAATCATCAAAGATAAGTCAGGAATTTATCAGATTTTGTAAACTGGACCCCAAAATGACAATGTTCACCCCACCTATGACTAAAACACATTAATCTAAGTCTAAAGACAGTTTGTAAATCAGCCTAAACACAAAATTTTAGTCTAAAATACTGTATCATCAAATTTCGTTTTGTTTCGTTTCGTTTAGTTTTTGAAGGCTCCAACATGCTTGCATGCGTCGGCCTTGGTCACCTAATGGCGGCTCTCCACGCTGCTTGATCCCTGGCAGCCTCCCTGTTCAGTCCCTTAACCCTTAAGTCACACTTAATGACCTCATCCCATGTCTTTCTCGGTCTACCCCTCCCAACCCCTCCCTCAGTATTAACACCTCTCACCCTCTGTACCCAATTATCATCCCCTATCCTCTCCACATGTCCAAACCACCTCAGCCTACATCTCCTCATCACAACACCAATACACTCCAGTCCCATCCTACCTCTCAACTCTTCCATCGTAAACCTAGCCCCCCCAGGCCTTGCACACAGGGACGCACTGCACATCCACCTAATCATTGTCGTTTCTGTACGTTTAAACCTGCGAATATCCTCTTCCTTTACTGCCCAGGTCTCACTACCAAACAGCATCACACTCCTAACACATGCTGCATACAAAGACCCCTTAGCACGTAAGGAGAGTCCTCTCAATGTCAGGAGAGGCAACAGCTCCCTGAACTTCTTCCAACCACTTCTCACCCTAGCAACCAAGCTAACTCCAGCCCCACCTCCGGCACATAACATGTCTCCCAAATAACGAAACTCCTCCACACACTCAAGAGACTCACCTGCAAGTTCAACGCTCTCACACCTAACAATCTCCACCTGCTCTCCCCGACACGCCGCACACGTGAAATCAGCATCATCTCGCAGTCTACCTCTAATACCACTACATCTCTTGTGCACCCACTTATCACAAACACTACACAAGATGGAATTACTTCCCACACCCATGTGGCAAACTGCACATGGCCACTCTCCCTCTCCTCTGATTTGGTTAAAAAAAAAAAAAAAAAATCATTATACTGGGGTTTGGCCATCGTTCAGTGTGGTAGGGTGGTATTTCTATCCCCATCGCTATGCCGGGGTATTACATCTAGGGGTATCATATCTCTGGGTCTGCCTGTAATTGTATATATGAAAGATTGTGGATATTAGTTTACTGTATAATTTTAAAATTAAAAATTTAGAAAATTGTATGTTTAATGCCAAAATTTTGTTTAATTAAATATTATTTTTTCTTTTAATAATTGCATTCATTTTGCTCTCTTCCTCTGCAGTACCCTATCAGTGGCTATGATGATCACATAACAATGAGCTTAGCGGTGTCGCGGCACCAATACGAGGCACCAGAGGGTGCATCACCGGCCATGCAGAGTGCAGTGTCAGGGCTGCTGTGTCGGGACCCAGTGGTGCGTATACACTCCCTCCACCAGCTCCAGCGGGAGGAACTCTTCAAGGGATATGACTTTGATCTGGTCCGCGAGAAACTGGTGAGTCATTGTTCTGTCCAACAAGGAGAGTATACTTTCATCCCTGTTTGTTTGGTTGTTAGTTTTCTGTTAGCAGGATTATTCAGTAGCTAACTTAAAGAGAGATTTGGACCAAATTTGATGGGTAGATAACCCATGTCCCAGGGAACAATCGATTAACTTTTGGGACCGAATCTGGCTCTTATTACAGATTCTGTATCTGGAAAACACTGTTTGCGAAACTGTAATCAGTGATGGGAAAACCTAACCCATTATGAAGAGTGGTTTGGAAATTACATTTCCCTTGTTGGAGAGATGTGCTTCACTGAGCGCCCCTTTAGTTTTCATTGTTTTTATGTAGCTATGTTCAGTTATTTATATATTGTACCACAAGGTGTTGTGTGTTGCATTTTATCCTCCCCCCCCTGTAAATTACAGGAATATTGCAGTATAAACTTTCATTGATGCAAGTCCTTGTTTTATGTTGCCTTTACTGCATTTTCTTCTTCCTCTTTTAATTCCCCTGTAAACTCCAGATAAATTTCCATTTAAATTTTCATCAGTACCTGTCAGACACACATTGAGATGGTTTGGCCTTGTGGAGAGAATGGAGAGTGAGAAACTGACAAGGAGAATGTATGTGAGTGAAGTGGAGGGGGGGAGAGGGAGGGGGAGGCCAAGGATAAGATGGAGGGATGGAGTGGAGAGGTATCTGAGAGAGGGGGGTGTGAGCTGGGAGCAGGGCAGTGAAATGGCAGGGGACAGGGTGACATGGAGGCAATTTATTTGTGGTCACCCCTTACATTATTAAGGCATCTGGCAATAGGTAGATAGAGATAGACATGTCAGACTGAGCTGCCAGTCCCTTCCAGTTTACAGCACTATATACATATGGGAAAAAGGTTGTAGTAATAGTAGCCATCTTTCTTTTGGAGAATATGGAAAGAAAAGAGGGAAGTTTGTATGACCAGGCAGTGGACTCACCTAGTCATACTGGTGCCTCAGCACCTAAAAGGTTGTAGTAGTTTAAAACATGTCCCATCCATACATTAAGAACTGCCCATAGCTGCTGTATTAATTTCTCTGTGTACCATCCCATTCTGTAGAAGGAACAAGGTTATGATGATGATCAGTTTCCTGTGGAAGAGTGAGCAGGGGAAGAGGAAAAATAAGATGGAGAGATAGAAGTGTTTGGCAGTGCAAAAACCTTTTTATTAATTTATTTATTTACTAATAATTACTTTGTTCTGTTCTTTGTTAACTTGTGTCATTATTACAGGAAACATATCAACTAGAAAGCACGCAGGGAGTGCATACCCCCGCCAATACCATTGCCATTAAAAAGGATCTGGATCCGGATCCATGGAGATACAGTATTGTGTGGAATGCGTAGGATCCGAATCCGTCCCAAAATTTAATTAATTGTTCTTTGACCTGTGGCCCACTCTTCCCCAAAATTTTATTGAAATTCATTGAGAGCTTTTGGAGATATCTTGTGGACAAACAAACAGACAAACATAGGTGAATACATAGCTTCCTCAAAATTGTTGGCAGAGGTAATTAGAGGTTTATATCTGTATACCTTACATTATTAATTTTGTAGTGGTGTTCCTGATCTCTCATTTAATTTTATCATTCATTCTTCCGAGCTTAAAGGTACCATACTCTTTTTACTCTAACTTGCCTTGAAATTGCTGTGTCTCCATCATGAATGCAGACTTGCAAAATTAGATTAGTGCTGGATTGTGTTGCTAGTCACAAACAAGTCCCATGGTAAGGAGGGGGGGGTAGGGGGTTTCAAGAATTCTCCCCCAGTATCCCTGCTTGTCGTAAGAGGCGACTGAAAGGGTTGGTGGTGGGTTAGTGCCCCACCTCGTAAAAACAACTAACTTGTAGGAGGAGGCTGTAGCACGGGCCGAACAGGGTAGTACTCCCGAGGGGAATGGAATGCTGGTGATAGGGAGAGCTGGAGCTCCTTTCACTAGCTACCTAATCATCCCCCCTTGCTGACCTTTTCAGTGTGACAGTAACATGGAGAGTAGACCAGCATACTCTCCCAAACATTTCCTCTAACTATCATATGCACTACACCACAGGCACTTTACATATCACACAACGTACCCCATTACGTTACAGGGGTTGACGCCAGCAAGGGCATGCGGCCAGAAAACTTTGCCCCCTCTACCTAGTGGCGGACTTTCGGGGGGAGGCTTGACAGGTGTTCCGCCGGCATAGATCACGGGTCCGGGGTGAGATGGGGCTCGAACCTGTGCTAGAGGGTACAGGGCATTGCGGTTCCCAGGCTGCCGCTTCCGCTCAATAGAGAGGGGCCCGAACCTGGGAGTAGCGCCCCAGGATTCTGCCCTATCAGTGGGTGTATAATGGCGGGGCAGTTGCAGTGCCAAGGCGCGCTTGGAGGGTGTCCCTGCAGGTGTCCTGGCAGGGTGCCCCGAGGCCACTACTACAGCCACTAGTAAGCTGGTGGGCTAGGGGTCCTAGATCCATTGCCTGGACCTAGGACTGTGCAGTGGGCTGGGCCTTTGGAATGTTTACCCCCCTTTATCTTACCGACTATGACTAAGTACAGTAACAAGCATCAAAGCAAGCCTGAGGACAGCAAATCACCCAGGGGGTTTAGGGTGGGCTCGTGGAATGTGGGAAGTTTGAGGGGAAGAGCGGGGGAAGTTGTTGAGGCATTTAGTAGAAGGTGGGTGGATGTGGCTTGTTTGCAGGAAGTCCGGTACAGGGGTGGATCAGCCAGAGAGATTGCTGGGAAGGATTGCTACTATAAGCTGTTTTGGCAGGGGGGAACTGACGGATATGGGGGTGTGGGTGTGTTGGTTGCAGAGAAATGGGTGGAGTATGTTATGAATGTCATGAGAGTAAGTGATAGGATAATAGTAGTGAAAATTTTGATCGGACGGGTGATTCTTTCAGTTATATCAGCATATGCTCCACAGGTAGGATTGGATGACACAGAGAAGGATAGATTTTGGGATGATTTAATACGTGTAGTAAGTGGTATGGGTGATGATGAGGTAGTGGTTCTGGGAGGGGATTTAAATGGTCATGTTG
>JAGKTI010032488.1:0-11887 GCA_018397915.1 Birgus latro
CCTTACTGATTTATTTTTGGATACAGTTGGCTAATATTCATTCATCATTCACCATCCAAACCTATGTTGCCCCATGAGGGGCATAGGAGCCCAAGGCAAGGCAACTTGGTCCTGACATTTAAGAAGAGAGTGACCAGCCTCACTCATCCCTGAGTGGCATTACATGAGCAATAAACCCCAACCATCCCTTGGATATGAACCTGCACCGGCTCAATCTGGAGCGCTGTAATTACCCACTAAACCACTAGGCGCCAAAATTTGGTTACATGGTTACCACCCAGTGTAGTAAATGGTTTCCTGGTGTACAGGAAACCATTTGGCTTGTCACTCAGTGTAGAGTCACCCACAAGCAGAAGGAAGGGGAAAGAATGAAGGAAAGAAAAACAGAAGCAGGAGTGTAAAGCCACCCATAGGCAGAAGGAAGAGGAAAGAATGAAGGAAAGAAAGACAGAAGAAGTGTAAAGTCACCCATAGGCAGAAGGAAGAGGAAAGAATGAAGGAAAGAAAGACAGAAGAAGTGTAAAGTCACCTGTAGGCAGACGGAAGAGGAAAGAATGAAGGAAAGAAACACAGGAGTGTAAAGCCACCAGCAGGCAGAAGGAAGAGGAAAGAATGAAGGAAAGAAAGACAGGAGTGTAAAATCACTCACAGGCAGAAGGAGAGGAAAGAACGAAGGAAAGAAAGACAGAAGAGGAAGGAAGAAAGGGAGGAAAGGGCAGACATGCAAAGCAGCACTACATCAAGTGAGTGGATGATGGTCGCCACCACCTACCGCTACAGAGAGCTTTAACACTAACCCTTCACTGCACATCCTGACCACTTAGTAATGAGGAAAGGGCAAACATGCAAAGCAGCACTACATCAAGTGAGTGGATGATGGTCGCCACCACCTACCACTACAGAGAGTTTTAACGCTAACCCTTCACTGCACATCCTGACCACTTAGTAATGAACAACAGTACAGTCGGTGGAAATTGTTCATAAGTTAATAGACACCTTTACAGTGACAACACCTTTACATGTTGGGGCAAGATACATATGAGTTACTGTGGTGAAATCCTACAGCCACAGGAGGAGGTGATATACAGGCAGGGAACTGACAATACCAGGTGATGAAGAAATTATATAAGGCAAAATTATAAAGAAAATAAAAAAAACCAAGGCAAGGACACAATCAAGACAAGTTAAGACAATCTCATACTTTCCAATGCTTACTGATTTTTTTGGCTGAGTATCCTGTCACAATCAGGGAATTTCCAAACACTCCTCCTCAGCAATTTATTCTATCCTTCACCTTCTATCTACTGCTAGATGCCTCAATCCCGTAAGGGGCGGCCAAAAACAAATCGCCTCAATGTCACCCTGTCCACTGCCATTTCCCTGCCCTCCCCCCAGCTACCACTTCCCTCTCTCTCCTCTCCACTCCATCTCATCCTCGGTCTCCCTCTGGTAATGGAGAGGGGTGTCTTCACGTGATAAGACTGATATAACAGGGTGGCTCCACTGCCTGGTTATACAAACATCCCTCAACTACTTCCCTATCCCCCTGTAAGAATGATGGTGGACCGCAGGATAGGGTAACTTCAGCCTGCCCTCCACTGGGTTTACATTTCAGGTGATCCTGGGGCTATCTACCTATCTATCTATCTATTGCCAGACGCCTTAATCCCGTACGGGGTGGCCGCAGATAAACGCCTCCGAGTCGCTGTGTCACCCACCATTTGACTGCCCTCCCCCAACTCACTCCCCCTCCCTCATATACCTCTCAACCCCATCCCTCCACCTGGGGCTACTACTACTAAATAGATGGAATTGTAAATAAATATATACCCAGACCAATAGATATACACTATACTCTCATTATACTGTTAGACATCAGAAACTCCTTTTACTCTGGGATGTGTCTATCTATCCATCTATCTATTTATCTGTGAATATCTGTCCATCTATCAATCCATCTACCTATCTGTATCTGTCTGTCTATCCATCTATCTTTCTGTATGTCTATCTATCTATCCATCCATCCATTCATGTGTATCTGTCTATATATCCATCTATCTGTAAGTGTCTGTCTATTTGTCTACCTATCCATCAGTATATCTATCTATCCATCTATCTATCCATGTGTATCTTTGTCTCTATATGTCTGCCTATCCATACGTATCTATCCACATTCAGTCTCTTATTAACTGTTATATGTCTGAGATTCTAGTTACTCTGCCACCAATCTCTCTCTACATCTATCTACCTGTGAACCTAACTATATTTCTATGTCTATCTATCTACATATCTATCTACCTGCTTGTCTATTTTATGTCTGTCAGTCTTTCTATGTCTGCATCTATCCATTTATCTATCTACCTATGTACCTATAGCCACATGCCATAATCCTAGAGTGGGTGGCCATGAACAAACTGCCTCTGTGTCACCCTGTCCTATGCCATCACACTGCCTTCTCCCCAACTCTCACCACTTTCATTCAAATACCAGTACCTCTTCACCCTATCCCTCTACTTCCCCACTCCCATTCCCCCCTCTCCACCTCACTCACACTCTCCTACTCAGTCTCTCATTCTCCATCCTCTCCTCACTTACCCCACCAGCACTTTCACTATCATTATTATCATCATCATTGTCACTGTCATCATCATTGTCACTGTCATCATCATCGCCATCATCACCCCCCCACCACCTATAAAAAAAAAAAAAAAAAAAGAGAAGCAGGAAATAACCACAAGCCTAATTAAATGGGCCACACACTCATTCACTCCCCATGCAAGCCCCAGGAATCCTGACTACAAAAGCTTCAACATCCACACTTATGCCCTTCACATCACCTCTATCCATGCTATAGTGTGGTGCA
The DNA here is from genome assembly GCA_018397915.1 of Birgus latro. Classification (NCBI taxonomy): domain Eukaryota; kingdom Metazoa; phylum Arthropoda; class Malacostraca; order Decapoda; family Coenobitidae; genus Birgus; species Birgus latro. Next base: position 2,864 of record JAGKTI010032488.1, read on the forward strand.
GTTGCCTTCATGTGGTGGCACTGATATAACAACCACCTATCCACATGTCCCTCAACTCCCTCCCTATCCTCAAAAAGGATGATGGTGGATGGGAAGAGAGCAACAAATTCACTCTACATATCACTAACCTTACATGCACATACATCTACAACAACAACAACAATAAAAAACAAGAACAATAAAGAAAACTAATATAATGTGTGATCACTGGAGGTGGGGTTGTGAGAGGCAGACCAAAAAAGACTTGGGATGAGGTCATACAGTGTGACCTCAGGGATAAGGCACTGAATAGGGAGACTGTCGGAGATTAAGCAGCGTGGAGAGCGACCAGGGATAAGGCACTGAATAGGGAAGCTGCTAGAGATTAAGCAGCAAGGAGAGCAACCAGGGATAAGGCACTGAATAGGGAAGCTGCCAGAGACTAAGCAGTGTGGAGAGCTGCCAGGGATAGGGAGGCTGCCAGGGATAGGGAGGCTGCCAGGGACTGAGCAGCTTGGAGAGCCACCAGGGATAAGGGACTGAACAGGGAGGCTGCCAGAGATTGAGCAGCATGGAGAGCCACCATTAGGTGATCAAGGCTGATGGACGCATATTGGAGTCTTTATAAACGATACAATATGAAACTATCACAGCACCATCAAATACAAGGAAGCAGATTTGACTAGTAACCAAGGAGACTCATTCTAATATTCAAAAGGCTGGCAAAGGGTGACACACAGGTAAATAAACTGATATAAGTTTTCAGTATGTGGTTATCAATGCTCTATATCACACCTATACTTGATTTAAGTAGTAACCAAGGAGACTCCATACATAACAGGCTGCTAATGGTGAGATATAGATATAAACTGATGTAGGTGTTCAGCATTTTTTTTCTAATGCAAGGTGTTCAGTATTTTTTTCTAATGCAAGGAAGAAGGAACCCAAGGCCTAAGTGGTCATCAATGCTTTATATCACACCTATACTTAATCTGACTAGTAACCAAGGAGACTCAAACAGGCTGGCAAAGGGTGACACAGGTATATAAATTGATAGTGTTCAGCACTTTTTTTAATGCAAGGTAAAAGGAACCAAGGTCTATATGGTCGTCAATGCTTTAGGACATCAATGTTTATGATATTCTACGGTGCAGTGCAATACAGTGCGTCTACATACAGTGCCGGCAATCTAACCCCATTCATACTCTGCTCACTCCAACTTGGCAAACAGTATCTTCCTTTTAATTACATATCTACTTATGCTTTTTTCCCCTCTTTCATTCACTGTCTCTTTGCATATTTTCCATGGCACTTCCTTGTGACTAGCATCATATTCTAGTGCTAACCTCATCACATAGCTCATTATTCAAGAGGGAGAGATGGTGATTTTATGCCAAGCTGAAGTAAAGGGAGTATAGAAGTGTGTCTATAGTATCTACCAATATCTATATTATCTACCAGTGTGTATAGTATGGTATGTAAGGTGTTGTGATGGTGATGAATGTGGAAACCTTCATGTGGCTAATTGTACCTGAACTCCCTCCCTGTTACCCCAAAGGAGGATGGTGGTGGACTGCAGGATGAGGGTAACTTCAGCCTGCAGTCCACTTAGTTCAAGTTCATATAGGTTTAGGGCCACAAAACAAGCCAGCCTCACCCTTTGCCTGTATGTATGGTCTCTGGTTAGTAATTCATCAACAATATCAAATACAACCAAGTCAGTTTCCTCAAATTAAATTCTTATATGGATATTGGCCAGGGTAGAGCAGATTTGAGCATTTTTTTTTTTTTAATGGACTGGGAGCTCAAAAAAGTGCCCCCAAAGCCTCTTACTTCTCAGCTGTTAATGGTACTGATGGAAGTTGATGAGAAAAAAATAACTAAATCTGACTCAAAGAAGTTCAGGGACTGTTCTCTCTCCTGACATTGAGAAGGCTCTCCCCCCGTGCTAAGGGATCTTTCTTCGTGGCATGTATTACAAGTGTAATGCTGTATAGGTGGCATGTGTCTGGAGTGGAATGCTGTATGTGGCATGTGTTAGGAGTGTAATGCTTTATGTGGCATGTGTTAGGAGTGTAATGCTGTATGGTAGTGAGACCTGGGTAGTAAAGGAAGAGGATATTCGTAGTGTAATGCTGTATGGTAGTGAGACCTGGGCAGTAAAGGAAGAGGATATCTGTAGTGTAATGCTGTATGGTAGTGAGACCTAGGTAGTAAAGGAAGAGGATATTCGTAGTGTAATGCTGTATGGTAGTGAGACCTGGGCAGTAAAGGAAGAGGATATTCACAAGCTCAAACGTACAGAAATGACAATAAGTACATGGATCAAATGAGTTCCAGCTTCCTCTCAAGAAATCCTCATATTGATGTTGGTCATGGTATGGCCGATTTATTTTTTTACCCATATTAAACCAAGCATCTAAAACAGCCAATTACTTCCCACCAACTGATGAAAATAAACCTACATATATACAACTTATCCCCCTAACAACCATGAGGTAAACAATGTGACAAAACAGCCAATTACTTCCGAACAGTAGCTGGAAATACACAACTATCTATCTATCTAGTTACCCATGGCCCGACACCGTACTCCTGCAAAGGGTGGCAGCAGATAAAATGCCTCCAAGTTGCTCTGCCACCCACCATTTGACTGCCCTCCCCCTCACTCACTCCCTCTTCCCCCATATACATACAAACATACATATACAAATTGGGCACGACCTTGGTACAGCTTTTTCCCCTTAATGACCAGGAGGTAAACACACTGACCAAATAGCTAATTACTTCCCGACGACTGTTACATGACGAAAAAGAAACTGTGTGTGACTCTCAGCTTTGACTATATACGTGTAGAGGACAGTGTGCTAACAGAAACAATTGTGTGCCTACAATACATTCACTCTAAGCCGACAACAAACTTTAACTCCTTCCAGCTTAATTGATAGTCTGTGTAAAGAGACTAGAGGGTAAATCTCACTAGCAACCAAGGAGACTCATTCCTACTTGAAACCTAACTCCTTTCAGCTTAATTGATGGCTTTTGTTAGGAGAATGGAGAGAAAATTTGACTAGAAACCAAGGAATATCATTCCTACCTCAAAACTAAAGCTGACACAAATCCCTAACCCGTTCACTCAATTGATGGCCTGTATAATGAGACTAGAGGGTAAATTTGACTAGCAACCAAGGAGACTCATTCCTACCCATAGCAAAGATCCCTAACCCCTTTCAGCTCAGTTGATGACCAAGTGCAGTCAGACTGGAAGGTTGATTTGAATAGTAACAAAGGAGACTTACTGATAACCCATATCTAAGGCTTATCAAAATTGATGTAACCTCAACTTGGTATTCAAACATGTATGTATGTATGTATGTAAGAGTGTATGTATGTATGGAATATCTAGCTATTTATCTCCATGTAATCCTCTCCTCTGCCTTCACACTGCCCTGCCTCCAAATCACACTATCCTCACTCACACACCTCTCCATCACACCCTTAATCTCCCCTCCCTTCCTCCAACTTACATCACATTCATTCTTATTAGCTAACCCCATTTCTCCACCTCATTCTTGGTCTCCCTCTCCTTCTGCACCTCACTCCTAGTCAGTCTCTCATTCTCCAGTCTCTCCACAAGGCCAAATCCACATCAACACCACAACACTCCTTCATTTCCTCATTTGGCTGTCTGTCTCTCCACATACAGTAACTCCACATCCACATCAACACCACAATACTAACTTCCTCATTCCTCTCTCTCTCTCTCTCTCCACAAATCCATATGAAAACATACACTTACATACACATGCACACACATACAGTCACATTAACATCACAACACACTAAACTTTCTCACTGGTGTGTCTGTCTCTCCACATAACTCTACATAACACACACACACACACATCACTCCCTTAACTTCCTCATTCATCTGCCTCTCTCTCCACCTACCTCCACATGCTTCCCTAACTTAACCTAACCAGATCTTTCGAGAACTAACCCACAAATAACTAGCTTTATTTAATGCAGCCAGACCCAACCAAGCAGATTAAATACATATATAAACATAGTAAAGCTGATTTTAGATGGGATTCTTTTACTTGTAAGTACGGGTAAGTTGGCAAGGCAAAAAAAATATCCATCCGCTCACCATCCAATCTATCTATCTATTGCCAGACCCCCCAATCCCGTAAGAGGTGGCCACACACAAATCGCCTCCATGACGCCCTGTCCCCCGCCATTTCACTGCCCTGCTCCTACCTCACACCCCCCTCTCTCATATACCTCTCCATTCCATCCCTCCATCTCATCCTTGGACTCCCCCTCCCTCTCCCCCCCCTCCACCTCACTCACATACACTCTCCTCATCAGTTTCTCACTCTCCATCCTCTCCACATGGACAAACCACCTCAGTGTGTTTCTCCTAATGCTTCCAATCCAATCCTATGTTACAAAAAGATATGTAAAAAATCTTTTGAATTCTGAATAAATACTGAAAAAAAAAAATAAAAGTTGGGAAAAGTACTGTTTAGTGAGCTGTGTGTTGCCTATTGCAGATCCAAACTGTGCAAGGTGTCATGCCCCTGTGATGCAACACTTGACTTGTTCTGACAAAGTTGGGGAATAATGCAAGACGTAGAGTCCCTACTCCAGTCCTGTTCCCACCACCATACACACCACATCTCTGCCTAGCTCGCTTGTGATTGTGACAAAGTATTTCATTTTTAAGCGTTTTGTGTTTATCATCATCATCATCATCATCACAGGGACCTCCTTTCTCACCCTAGGGCAAGGTGAAGAGTAGCAATGTCCAGACAGCCCAAGTTTGCCCAATCCAATAAGTCATACTTCCATTCACTCATCATTCAAGCCCCCGGAATCCTGGCTCTATCTGTGTTTACCATGTTTCGTAATGCCTACTCCTGGACCCAAGGCTCCTTCCGGATGGAATGAGATGAAATTTGAAGACCCTAAGCCTTCAAGATAAGCTCAAAGTCTTTATCAAGAATGGGTGCTGTGGCCTCCATGGGTTTGGTATGTGCTGAGTGTCATATCACATCCAGAACTGTATATTGTGCTTAGGGTTAGAATATTTTGTACAGAAGTGATCCTGAGCTCCCCTAACACCTCTATATCCTAACACTGGGTCCCCCCTACACCTGAAGTACACCCTATTCCTGTATGTGCACTCCATAACACCTCTGTATCCTACTACAAGGTCCTCTCTACACCTGCAGTACACCCTACTCCTGTATGTGTGCCCCCTAACACCTCTGTATCCTACCACAAGGCCTTCCTTACATCTGCAGTACACCCTATTCCTGTATGCAAACATTTTTATTTTTTTTTTTTGAGAGGGGGACGAGGAGGCAGGCCACTACCACAAGCAGGCAGTTGGGTTAAGTGGGCAAGGCTTCTATCTGTATTGTGCTGACTGAAATATAAAAATACCCACACATTACCTACCCACCTACCTACCCACATCTTAAATGTCAGGACCAACTTGCCTAGCCCAGCCTCCTACGCTCCTCTGTGGAGCGACATAGGATTGGATGATGGATGGATGGATTTATCCATCCATCCATCATCCAATAATAATAATAATAATCATCATCAATAAAAATAAAGTAAAAATCACAATTAGCACAAAGGGACTACAAAATCAAGACAAGACACAGCCAAGAAAATCAGTAAGGGGTTGGAAATCACCTGAGCATATTTCACATAAAAACAATATAAGCTAAACAAATATTAAAACATGGAAGGAAAAAAGGTTTGGGATGCACTTAAAACAGCAGCTAAAATGTACGGAAAACCAAGACACAATAATGAAAGAAATTTATCTATTTATATATTGCCAGAGACCTTAATCCCATAAGGGGTGGCCACAAACAAATCACCTCCAAGTCACCTTGTCCCCAGCCATTTCACTGCCCTCCCCACAGCTCACACACCCCTCTCTCATATGCCTCAAAGAGAAACCAAAGTTTTTAAAAAACACAATGCTCTTCAAGATCCCACACTGTTCAAACTGCAATACATCGCCAAATGTATTAGACACACGTACACTGCAGCGCATGTACCTCAAAAGTGTTGTGGTGTGATGCGGCAAGTGTTAGACTAAAGGCAGTGTCACAATGGGACAAAAGCGGCTAACATGTGAGCCAGTTTTGTGAACCGCTAGTCAAACTGACCCATTGTGAGTTAGAGTTCTCTTGTGAGGCAAAATGGATAACAATTTTCACCCACGGCTTGTTGGTGGGATCGGAACTCAAATGAACCTATATTAATTTTGTAACTGGTGAGAAAATATTAAGTTATTCATAGAAGCAAACTTTAACTAAAATTGTTAAGTAAATGCAGTGTAATTCTTGTGGTTTTTATTCATTTCTATTTTTTTCTTGTGACATGAAATATATATTTGGACACTCTTGTGACTGGCCATGGAGACTGTCTGATTTGTTTCCAAACAACAAGTGGAAATCAGCTTGTGACCAGTATCTGATATGAACAGCAAGGCAAACTCTAGTAGACTGCCTTGTGGCTCTGCAGTTGCTGAAGTACATGAGGCGGTTGCAGAAACTAAGGAAAAGGGAGTGGGAATGCCATGGTGGCTTGTTTACAAATGACCACGAGGCTCTCAAAAACACACATGTGTGACGACAACTCAACTTTGCTAGCCGTTTGGCCTCACAAAAGCTGCTGGCATGTTAGCCACTTTTGGTCCAGTGTGACGCCGCCTTAAGGCTTAAAGTTGCCACTACACAATGCTCTCATCACAATTATGTGGCATCAGCTGGTTGGTGCGCTGCTTTAAAAGTTTGGTTTCATTCAGGACACACCTTGTAAATCTATCTGTCTATCTATTGCTAGATGCCTTAATCCTGTAAGGAGTGGCCACAAACAAACCACTTACATGTCACCCTGTCCCTTGCCACTTCACTGCCCTCCCCCCAGCTCACACACCTCTCTATCATATACTTATAAATGCTGTAGGAAATCACATGATCCATTAAATACTTTTGTGATCAAGTGTACAGTAGAGGATGTATATATGTTTATCTGTTCACTGCATTAAAAAAAAAAAAAAAAAGTCAAAATTCGGTTCTAGATTTCACAAATACAGCATTCACTTTGGAAAACTCTGACGCTACTTATGTAATTTGGTTCAACTGAATTTATAAGTAGGAAGTCGTACACATTGCCTAACATTGCCTAACACATACTGAACCATATTTCCTGCAGTTTGGCAGGCTTACTCTTCCCTGACAACTGATTTTACTCTGACCCTCATATTCTCTTTTACCTGTTAATAACACACGCTTCAATAATAACATCCAAAAGAATATTAATGTGCCACACTTAAAAATAAACTGGTAGAGATACTGAAAAATCTCCTGACAAAAATACAGTAAACTTTCTAAAAAATCATCTACTGTGGATGATCTTAACCCTCCATTGTAAATACTGTAATTCTATCTAACTATTGCCAGATGCTCTAATCCCACAAGGGGGGGCCACAAACAAATTGCCTCCATGTCGTCCTGTACCCCACCATTTCACTGCCCTGCTCCCAGATTACACCCCCCTCTCTCATATACCTCTTCACTCCATCCCATTTTTGGCCTCTCCCTCCCTCTCCCCCTCCTCCACCTCACTCACATACACTCATCTCTTGCTCTCAATCCTCTCCACATGGCCAAACTACCTCAATGTATTTCTCACTATTGGAAAACAATCACTGTAATCATTCTTGTTTGTCCTCTTCCCTAAAATGACTTATGCAGATGCTAGATGGTAATATTCACCTCACGATTCACCAAACTGAAAGGCTACAAACATATCTGCATTTATTCTTTCACAAACACACCCTTCCACCAAAGAAAATCATCAATGAAATAATCACCTGGTGGCTGCATCATTCCAGCATTAATTGTCACATACTGTATTTAAAAAAAAAAAAAAAAAAAAGACAGGGCAGAAGCAACAAACTTGACATCATTGCAGTGAAGAGGTAAACACGATCTATCTATCTATCAATTACCAGAAGCTTTAATCCCACAAGAGGTGGCCACAAACAAATCGCCTCCATGTCACCCTGTCCCTGCCATTTCACACAGAGAGAGAGAAAAAAATCCTGGTGTACCTAATCCTATAATAAAGAGAGTTCACTGTCCTGAATCTAATCCTTCTTGTCGTCTATACTCTTCGGGGCATGGGCTGACATGTTGACTGAACAGGTTGTACAAGATCCCAGCAGTAACGCAGAGCACCACAGAGCCCTGCAAAGCCACCCTCAGGTGGATCAGGTACACAGACACCTTGAGCTGCCTGTTGTGGAACCCAGGGAGCCCATACCCCACCACATCAACCAGCCCAACAAACATGAAGGGAGAACCATGTGCCTCTTGAACCAGGCCTTCCGTGTTGTTCTCATCGTAGTGGGATGTACTGCTACTTTCTTCACTTTGCAAGAGCCAGACAAACAACCTCTGCTCCCTGCACTCTCCGTAGTCTCCACACGATAACTTGCATAATCCCATGGACCCACATTCTACCTGTAGGAATAAAGTAAATTGTTAAAGTATTAGTTGCTCACTGTTACTTATAATTATTATTATATAAGTAGAGCACAATATTTTATACTTATTTTTTTGTGACAATCCTGTTAAATACACTCCAGTCCCATCCTTCCTCTCAACTCTTCCATGACAGCCCATATCAATTAACAAACAATAATAATTTCTATCTATCTATCTATTGCCCGACGCCATAATCCCGTAAGGGGTGGCCATTCGACTCTGAGTTATTTGTTTTACGGGGAGGGGCACTAACCCTCCACCAACCCACTTGTTGATACGTAGGGAGCATGTATGGTTTGGCTATATGGTTACCACCCAGCATTGTAAATGGTTTCTTGGCTTACAGGAAACCATTTGGCTTGTCACTCAATGTAAACCCACCTGTAAAGGAAAGAAAAGCAATAAGAAGTGACAGGAAAGATGGGAGAAACAGGAAGAGAGGAGGGCAGGCACAGAAAAATAA